>JPFL01000129.1:0-59737 GCA_000733385.1 Paramecium biaurelia
CATTACTTTTTGAAATGTTCATTTAAAGATTCTTAATTACTTAAGTATCCAAGACCTTTACAATTGAATATAGAAGCATTACTATTTTCTGACCTTTTTAGACTAGCCCCACTTTATTTTCTATTCATCAAATTACTTAAAGCTATATTTTAATTTTCTTTATTAATATTTGATATTTTAATTTATTAACTACTTTTATCCTTAACATTATCATAACAATCTTAAGACTCAATTAATTTATCAGTAAATTATAAAAATGATTTACTTTTTTATTTACAATTAATTGCTGATTCTTGTTTTGAATTATGAATATTTTTAATTTATTTCATAATTACTAAATTATCATTTGGTTGATTATCATAATTTTATATAATCTAATAATTCTTTGTAGCAACAATTTCATTTTTATTTCTATTAACTTTTTATAACTCTTATTTTTAAATTTGATTTGTAGGAGATATGGATCTCTAATTTTAAGTATAATTTTATGATCTACTTTCTGTTGCACTTCTTTATTATTAACTTCTATTTTAAGACATTAAAGAGAATTCTAATAATTATCTCAATTATGTAGTTTAATTAAATTTAGAATAATATTATTCTAAACTAAAGTAAATAATTTCATAACATTTAGCTTATGAATGGTTAATTTTATTATCAATCATTTAACTTTCCTCTATAATAAAATTACCAAGATCTCCTTTACATATCAAAACCTATTAATATTTCATTTTTTATTCTTCCTCCATCATTTTCTCTTATTATTTTAATTATTTTAACTAAGAAGTACCTTATTTTTCATTAGAATATGATGATTTTTATAATGAGGATATTTTTGATTTTAATTCTTCCATCTTTTTATTCTACTCATCTTAATCCCTCTTTCTTGCCTCTATTTACTTAACATAATCATTAAAGGATTATTTTAATGATTTACTTTCCTCACTTATTGGTATTATCAATTCCTTTAATTATTAAGATGATCCTATAATCTTAGATCCCAAAAGTTTGATCTAAATTTAATCACATTATTACTTATGAACCCATCTCTTTAAATAGATTATTGATATTAATTTTCATATTATCAACAATAAACTTCTTTGAAATTCCTTCAATTTTACCTCCATACTCACTAGTTACTTATCCAAATTCCTAAGTTTATAATTGAACAAGAACCTTCATTATTGATTTATTATTCTTCAAACACTCCAATATTTATTTAAGTTTTGACTGTAATTGTCCATATATGGATTATATTTCACTATCACTTAAAATTTGCTCAATTTAACAGTTCATAATATTAATTCAATATAATAATTCAGATATCAATTATTTATCAACCTTATTTCCTATCAACCATACAACCAAATAAGCTACACTTGGATACATCAATTGATTCCAATCTTTTTCTGACAGAATAAAGAATATACTCAATATTAGTTTGAATAGTACAAGAAATAGAAAAATCTCCCAAGCAAATGATTAAATAGATTACTAATAATAATTGTATGTGGAAATAACAACGAAATAATTGGTAAACATGTTATTAATCTAAATTGATTCATATAATAAATTTTACAAATATATTGCACAATAACTTGAATTACCAAATATTAAAGATGAATCAGACACATCATTTACTAAACATTTTTCACATTGTATTTTAGAAATTAAGGAACTATTTTTATAATCTGCATTACCATTTATAAATTAATAAAACTTTGATTAGTAAACATATCCAAAATATTTTCTTCACATCCTTCTAATCTTATTCAATGTATTAAGATATAGCTCTATCTGAAACCTCTCCTTCAGTAACCTTTTTCTCTACAAGTTCAATATCCATATTTTTATTTAATATATTATAAAATAAAAAATATGGATGATGAAAAAGAAAAAAATAGACTTGATTTAAATTTATTAGTGAATTATATTGAGAAAATTAGAGAGTATCAATTAATTTATTAATTAGAGATTTAATTAATTTCAAAATTAATTCAAGACTTTTTTACAGATGGCCTTCTATTATGTAATTGTAGTTATTAAATAACTTAAGGAGCTTTATTATTTGTAAATGTCAATGGTTTTTCATATTTTTTCTTCTCTAACATCTCTTTAATTTATTATCCTTCTATTAATAGTTTACCCATTTAACTAATTTCTCTATTTGTTCTACTTAATACAGTATTCTCATGTGAAGCTAATTAAATTTTAGCAGCAAGTCTATCACATTCTTATTATAATTGTCTATTCATTCCTTCCAATCTTTCTACAACTGATTATAAATGCAATATTTCTCTATCTTTCAAAATCATCTATTATGCATTCTTATCAAAATTCTAAGAACTTGACTTAATGTAAATGAATACTTTTTGTTATTTCTCTTTAATTATCTCAACTCTTCTTCATATTTTTGTAAATCATTTTCAAGATTAGCAACTTACCTTAAGAGATCTCTATTTTAATCTTATAATTACATACATTATTAAGATACCTCTTCAAAGGAACTAATTTATTTTAATATTATACTATTCTGCTTATTCTAAATAACTTCTATCTTCTTATATTTATTTAATCAAATTTTCTGAATTCTTTTATTTAATTTCTAATTCTATATATTTATCATCCTTAATTTTAATAAGATCAATTAAGTTTTATCTTTCTTTTTTTAATGACTCTAATTAATTTAAATTATCTTTCAATTCTTTAGATTATGAATCTTTAATCTAAGTTAACTGATTAGCTTATATTTAATTTTCTTTAGATAATTAACCAATTTAAATCTATTGATCAGACTTATTTTATTATAATTCTTTTAATTATTAATTAAATTCTTTAATTTATTATTAAACTTATACATCCTTAAATTATTATTATTGTAATTATTATTATATATTGTCTATAAAAGAGTTTTTTTCAAGTAATTACTTATGCAAATTTTAAGATTCTTCCAAATATTGATTGTTTAATTCCTATAAATCAGAATACTTTTATGTAAGAATTGTAAATTCTTCATTTATAACTTAAATCTATTATTAATATTGTTAATTATGCATTTACAATTGATCAAATTGAATTTTCATTGATTAAAACTCTTTATTTTTATTTTTCTCAGAATTAGTAAATTATTATTATAAAGTAGAAAATCTTTCATTAGAATTTTAAATTGAATCAATTTTAGATGCTAATTAATTTCTTTCTATTTCAATTTATTAATAATCATTATATAAGCAAGAAAGATTTTATTCATATTTTTCTGATTAATATTTCATTTGTTAAATATAATTTTTAAGATCTTCTATTTTAGTATATAATTGACTTATTTCTTATTCTTTTTTAATAATTAATCTCTCTAATTCCTTAATTTTTTTTCTGTTTTATTTCTTGATATTTTTATTTTGATCTGAATTTTACAATTGTTTAATATCTTAAATATAAGGATCATGATTATTTAATGATTCCTATATGTTAGCTACTTCTTAAGCTAATTATTCATTATCTTCCTATAGAGAATGAATTTGATCTTTATACATATGATTTTCCTATGTTAGATATTCATTTTATTAAATTCTATGTTGCATTTATGATATATGAAGATCATTTTCTTCAATAATTTAATTGTAATATGAAGCAGAAGATTCAATTTGTTTTTTGCATTCATATATTTAATTTTCAAAGAATTCATTTTCTTATCTTAAATTTTGACTAATAGAAAATTAAGTTCTGAGATCATTCTTGAGATTTTCAATTTAATTATTTAATTCATTGTTTTCAGTATCAAATTATGACAAAGTCTAGAATTATGAATAGAATGTTTACCTACTTCAATGTTTGTATTTCAAGTTATAATTTCTAATTTTCAAAGACAATATTTTGATTTAGTTTTTAAAGATTGTCATATCTTGAATGTAATTCTAGTAATTCATCATCTTAAGAAGACATAAAATATATTTATATTTAAAATAAAATAAAAAGATTAACGATCATAAAATTATCATTTTTCACCATCTGAATCAACGACTTTAATATCATCTCCGAATAAATCATCGAAACTGGTTTACTTTTTCGTTTCTTTAATATTTAATGATACTTGCTCTTATATATTTTATTATTATTATTATTATTAATATCCACCAATAGATTAAGACATACAAGGTAAAACTGGAGGTAACCAATAACTATTAATCATACTCTAACCTAAAGGCATTATAAATGAAGGTTAATTAGCCAATAAAAGTATAGGTTAAATACTATTATGTCTATTAATATCATCAATTGATTATTATAGAAAAAGCATATTATGATCTGATTATGTTAATGTAGTACATTTACTATTTTCTTCATTTTTAAATGATTTATATAGATGTTTAAGTATAAGTCCTTAAAAATCCAATGTATTGACTGGAGAGATGAATAATTTCTTATTTTTTCTATTAAAAATAACTACACCAGATCTATCATTTTCTAAACAGAATTAATGATCAACTCTTTTTATATTTAATAGTTTTTTATACAAGATTTCATTTTTACTAACAGATGTTATTTCATTATGGAACAAATCAAAAAAATCATCATTTTTAATTTTCTAAGCTTCATGATATTTACCTTCTTAAACACATAAATCAATATATAAACTTTATATAGCTAAAACAATAAATTGCCATTCATAATTATCAATTTCTTCAATTGGTGTAATCTTACCATATTTGTTTGAGTAATCCATTCTTAATTTTTAAACTTTACCAAATAATTAAGGGTTAATAGTTTCAAATTCATATTTTAGTTTCTCTTTTTTTAAAAGTGAATTATATTTGTTTTTAAGGGAATTTTCTGTTCTTACTCTACCATACAATGCTGATAATTCTGACCATTTTTTCCCTCTTATTAATATAGTTTTTAATAAATCTATCTCTTATTATTTAGACCAAGGTTCACTAATTTAAATTATTTTAAATAATTACTTGCAAATATTTGGATCCAATCTATTAATCCATCTTTCTCTACATTATTTAGGTTATCTAAATATTCTATTAGGAGATCTCTTATAAATTTCTCTTGCTATTTAAGACCACTTATTCTCTTTTCCTAATCTACTAAACTCTCTAAAGAAATATTTAAATATAATCAAATGAATACTCATGAATTTGTTACAAAAGTAAATCTTCATCTTCTGTCCATGGAGATTCAGAAAGAGAAATCTTATATTTTTGTTCCCATTTGAGTTTACATTAATGAGCATTTCGTCCAAGTATCATCTTAGTTATATCTCTCCATTCATTAGATGTCTATGGATTTAAGAATAATCAATTTTACAAGTGAACTAATATCTTAAACTAAACAATATCGTATAACAATCCAATAAAACAAACGTTTATCAGTGTCATTCCATTTTAAACTTCTTCTTCTCGAATTCTAACTATTAAAATTGTCCTATAATCAAAATACATGTTTTATTAGAATAAAATTTTTGCTTCTTCCAATGTAGGCCAATCATCCATATTTAATCGAAGATTAGCCCCTATTTTATTCAACTATTCTTTTGTTACCACAAATTCTTTTGTGTTTTCAATAAAATTACTGAAATGCTGATTAACTATTTCATATGGATAAACTTAAAGAATAACTAATCAAATATTACTAATTAAATCTTCCATCTCACAACTCCCAGCTAATTTTATCTCTCTTCTCTCAGTTTGCATAAATTAAATATATAATACTGTATTATTAATTCTTAAATAACTACAGCGTTGATAAATATATAAACAAAAGTGTTTTATATATCAATTTAATATATTTTATAATATTATCAACTTCATACTAAGGTTTGTAAACAGTCTACACATCCTAAAATAATTAAATTACACATTCTCTCTGTTGTATAATCGGTCCTACATATTCCCCTTATATTTTCAGTGTTTCATTATTCTCATCTTTTAATTACTTTATAAGGTTTAATTTCTATTATTTAGAGTTTAGTTTTTATTATTTATAATTCAGATAACATTTATAGAGATATTCAAACATAAATATTTTAATAAATGTATTTTTGTGTTTCTTTTTTAATTACAGAGTTGATAACAAATTATATATGTTAATTTTTAGATTTCAATTCATTTTCTTATCCATTATATAATCTAAAACAGAACAGAATAAAATTCAATTAATGTTTGAGTCATTTTCTTAAATCAAGTTAGTTTTTTTTTTATTTAAAGTAGCTTCGTAAGGTATTTGTAGGTTTTTTTTAAATTTAGAATAATATCAATAATCATTAAACAACTAAATATATTCATAAGTATAATCATAAAATAACATGGAAACCTACACTTGATGGTTGCTACGTTTAATTGAATCTATTTCTGGAAGTATTTGGAGCTGAGGTATTGGGTCGTATAAAGAATTATCGACTACTTATATTTCCTTGCCTCAAATCAAAACTTTAAGCCATCGAAAATGGTCTTACATTTTTAAAAAGCATATCATCAAATTTTAGAAACTTTTTTATTATTTGTGGTGTATATGCATTTTTCATAGTCTAATTATTGCATTTAATTTATGAATTTAATTTCTTATTTAATCTGCTTTAGAGATTCTAATTTTATGATTTTAATTATTCATTTGTAATTTATAAATCAATTTTACTTTTTTATAATTCCTAAATAGATTTCTAACATTCAAGTAATTCTCTGGATTAATCAATAGTAATATTTTATTATACTTCATATTACTACTTCTATTATTTAATAGGTTTTATTTTCTTCTTTTTGATAGGTTCTGTTTAAGTAGCAATAGAGTAATATTTATTAACTTAAACATAATTTTAATTATTGATTTAACTTTGAATTTCTTATTTAATAGTTTATTAAGTAATCTCTATTTGTTTTTAATTCTAAGTATTTGGCATAACAAATACTGGTGGATTTTGTTCATTACTATTAAGAAATATTTCTGCAATATTCTTTTAAAGCATATTTCTTTGAGAATTATATTCAGATTCAGAAATGATATTATGATTTTTAAGTTATAATAATAAGGAATTTATCTTCTAGGCTAAAAGTTAATTAACAATTTCAAGACTCACATAATTTTTAGTCTGAATAGATTTAAATTCTTACTCTAATATGAGTTTTGAATATTACTCATTTTTTAATTTAAGTTATTCACAAATTAACTTACATTCTTAATATTATTCAACAATTAATAAAAGTTATTATTTGTAATTGGATTCCAATAGTTTCATCTATTAGATAACATAATCATGTGCTTTTGATTATAATTAAGTTAATTTATCTTTTAGTTTAATTGATTCTGAAGCTCTTAAAATCTATAAGAATTAATCTTGTTTCATATAATTTTATTATTTATTATTATTATATATTGTTGTAATTGAAATAAAGTTATCTAACATTTATAAATTTTTCGTAAGAAATTTTGGAAAAAATTACTTTATTTCAATTTTATTTAAGTAGTATAATAAATTTGAGATTTGAGGTTATGACTAATTTTATAATCCTATACATAAATATTGAAATCATCCTTAGTCAATTAGTAGAATGGAAAATGCTTTTTTCATTAGCAACCTAACATATAATATCAAAGAAACATTTATTCTCTTAGAGATTCTACTATTTGGTAAAGACTAACATTTAAAATATACTAATTAACAATTATACTTGCCTGATGTTTAACATTATGATCAATTTCAAAAATTATTATATAACAATTACGAAAAAAAAGTTATATTATCAACAATATTTTATGAAAGTAGTAAAATTATATGAAAGAATTATGTGTATACAATTTTTTGCAATCCAAATTCTATTATTATTAATAAATCAATATAAAGATATTTATACTTTATATACTGAATCAATATGTTTTAATGAATCTAGAGAAGTAAAGGAATAGAAGATAAGTAATTTTTAGAAGGATAATTAGATTATTAATGTCTTAATTTAGAAAAAATAATTTGTTTGTAGTAAAAGTACTTAAGTAGATTGTTTAAAGATAATTCTAGTGACAATCTTGATGATAATGAAAGAGAAATGGATGAATTAAATATATGATATATAATTATTATAATGATTTTTAATAATATAATTACTATGACTATTGTTTATTACATCAATTAAAATGCAATAATATTTGGAGGTTGGTTATGCTTTGTCAAATAGAGCTAGATGTACAGGATGTTTTTAAAATATTGCAAAAAATGAAATTAGATTTGGACATGTTTTTGTAGCACCTGGGTTTGGATATGACAAAAAACATTGGTATCATTTGACATGTTTAAAATTTATGCCCAAAGGGGATCGTAATCAGGATGTTGCTCTGATTAACATTCATTGTTTAAAAACAGAAGACTAAAAGAAAGTTCATGATAGATTAGAATTCATTAAAAAGAATTGTGGAAAGAGTATTTCAATCATATAAATATTTAAGAATTTGCGAAAGAATGTAAATTGATGGAGAAATAAGATGATTAATTTGAATATATAAAAGCAGATAAAGACATCTTTTCAACCTTTATTAAACATATGAAACACAAAGAGAGAAAGGATTTAGGAGAATTTTGATTGAATTTGAAAATTATTTATTAAAAAATTATAAATATATAATATGGAAGAAAAATAGATATGAATTATTTGAGAACATTAATTAAAATAATAAAGAATAAAAGGAATAAGAATAAGAGTTAAAAACTAATCTATTCTTTTTATAAAGATAGCTATCTAATTTAATCTTTATATATTTGAATACATCTCAAATAATTTTGCTAGAGATTTTAATACCTCTATTAGTAAGACAGATTAGATAAATAAATAATGTTCTGTTCAAATACACTCTATAATTTTATATATCTACATATTTGGTGTATCTAAATATTTAGATATTTATGAATAATTAAAATCAATAATTTATAATATTATTAT
The DNA here is from genome assembly GCA_000733385.1 of Paramecium biaurelia. Taxonomy (NCBI): domain Eukaryota; phylum Ciliophora; class Oligohymenophorea; order Peniculida; family Parameciidae; genus Paramecium; species Paramecium biaurelia. The sequence continues at coordinate 8,931 of JPFL01000129.1, forward strand.
AAATAATCATATATAATATTAAACCTTTTAAAAGTTTACAAACAATTGCTTGATTTGTAATCAAAGGGAGTTTATTAGTTTTAAATTATGCAATTTTATTAGTATTTTTACAAGAATACTAAACTCTAATCTAAAATATACTTATAAAAGTGAATTTGAATTCAATCCTCTCAAAATTTTCAATTATATTGAAGAAAGATAATTATCTATCTAACCCACAGTACCTTTAACTTGCCAAAATAGTTTTTGCCAATTTTCCTTAATTTGTATTAGCTCTTCTAGTAAGAACGCTTGTTTTGAATACCTAGAATTATATAAATTTAACATTCTAGATATATAATTGTAATTGAAAATTAATTGAGTCTTTCACAATTATTATTATTATGTTGCTACATTTTATTGGAACATTCTAAAAAATATTGTCATTAGAATTAAAATACTAAGAATTAATTTAAAATAGTAATCAAAATTTCTTATGGATAAAATATGTTTTTATGTAATTTTCAAAAATCATCTTCATCAAATAAGTCATATTTTGAATTTTATGATTTCAGTATTCTTAAAATTATTAGAGCTAAAACTGTCACTATATTGATGCAAAAAATGATTGCCACTGCTATAATATAATCTTTTTCGGTTATATTCAGATTCTATTTATTTTAATAATTAATTATACTAATTTTTTTAGAATAAAATTTGCAGAAAGGATTGTTAATATTTCAAAAGCCATAATTAAGATTCCACAAATCAACAAAGTCCACCAAATATCTACAAACCATAAAATTGATAAAAATATGAAAAGGCAATGAAAAATGATGATGCAGATTATATATTCTAAGATATTGATATGTCATTTTACTTAAAGGCTAATAATCTTATTTCTTGTACCTTACATAAATTGCTAACACTACATTATTGATAAATAAGCATAAAGTGCAACTTAATACTATATAATCTAAAAATAAATTAAAAATGCTGAGTTACATCCATTTTCGAAATAAAAGATAAGAAAATAACTCAAAGTAACAGCTGAAACAAGAAATGAAATAATGAATAACATCTATAATATTATACCCATTATATCATGGTTTAAGGTCTTGTGATATATCAAAATTTACTTTCTTAATTCGTACTTGATAAATGAATATTGTAATAACCACAATTAATAAAATAAAGCCAAAAAACCATGAAGTTAGTGAGATTTTGAATGTTTAAGAATCAAATATGTATTCTTATAACATTGAATTCTGACCTTATATCCTTAATATCCCAAATATTATTCCGAATAAAAAACCGATTACACCAAGTACATTTGCTATAAAAGAAGACTTTATTATTGACTAATTAATCTCCTATTCTGCCATAGTATCAGAATTGATTCTAAAAAAAATTAAGAGTAGTTACACATTTTCATTCTATTTAAATGGACTTTTTGTGTTTTTTACTAAGGGAAAACTATCTGGCAGATCCTAAGATCGGTTTTCTGAAATGAATCTAAATCCATTATTCATTAAATAAAATTTAATTAATTTACAAGTATTTTGAGTTATGAAGAATTTAACAATAATTAACTTAATTATAAATATCTTTATTGACATAAAAATTAAAAAAAATATATTAATCTTTTATTAAAAAAGATCTAATATACAAATTTTTAAGAAATTACCTTATATAGCAAAAAAAAGGTTTTTGATTTTATGAATTGTTGTTGCAAAATTGAAGCACAAGATTAACCAGGATTAACTACGACCTTCAACATATAATTTTGGAAGTTAAATTGAATTACTATCAGCTATTATTAAACTCATGAACAAACATTATTGATGAAGAATAATCAGAATCTAAAATTATCTAATTCTTCATCCATTTTCGTCTCTTTCAGTCTAATATTAAATTACTATTGTAAATTGATCACATCAGATAACATTCATTTAAACTTAATACAAAATCTTCCAAAGCATGATCCCTGATAATTTAATACCACATCCACTATTAATTATTAAATTTTTCCTAAACTTAATTGTACAATCCTAATTGCCATATATGATTAAATCTTCTTTTTTATTGATGATAGAACAAAGAACTCCTTTTCCTTTATACTTAATTTGTTGAGCATTAATAATTTTGATAATAAATTAATGGAGCATATAATAATTGACTCATCTGGCTACCTGATAACAAATTTTTAGATTTTTTCATACAATTTATAATAATTAGAGTTGAATTGTGTTAAGTTAATTTTTATTTGTCAAATCAAATTTTGATTATTTTAATACTTATTATGAAAACTCAATCTATATTTACTTATTCACTTTAAACTTCCAGAGAACCCTGTAATTTTAAATTTACTAAGACTATCCATCAAAAACATAGACATTCATTTAGTGACCTATTTGCTAATAATCCATTAGAACAGTGTAATAAATAAAAGATAAGAAGAAAGAGTTGTTATTGTAATGAATGTGGTAGAATGAGTAAATTCCAATACAAATTTATGAATGTTAAGCATTAATTAGTACAAAAAAGAAATCAAAGTTATACCCTACATTCATCAATACAACATTGGCCAAACTAAAATAGATTCTCTATTTAACTTCCAAGTATGTTATAATTATTATTAAGATATCAAACATATTCGCAAAAGTTAGAGCTCATTTCGTTTAAGTAGAAAATCATTATTAAATGAAAAATCTGAAGAACAAAGATCTCCATTAATGATATATGATTCTTCATTTGCAAGATCTTCTATTAGTACAACGTAGAAATTATTGGAGGAAACTGCTTTGAAAAAAAAACTTTTTAGACCAAGTGTTTTTTATTCTCATGATGGACCTTCTCCTCTTGTTCTTAAATCTTAATAATTAATTACTGAACGACCTCTATAAACTGAAAGATCTACAAATACAAAAATAAAACTGCGTAATAATACTAAACTATTGTGTCCACTTCTTATTGGATTTAGTAAAAAACTTTTGTGTTTTACAAAAATGAAGGCACCTAAAATAAACAAACATAACAGATTTAAAACATAATGATATCCTTATAATATTAAATTTTAGTTCTTTATAATAATTATATATTATATGTATTAATTAGATTTACCATTTGTCAGAAAACAAAAATAAAACACAGACATTTGGAAAGGTCCTAGTTTCAAGGACTATTCATTTGAAGAAGAACGAACTTCACATATTTATAAAAAATAACATAGAAGGAAAAGTTGTTATTGTTAATTATGTGGCAAAATGAGTCTCTTTTAATATACTTATATGAATGTTTCCTCTTGTGTTAATCATATCAAAAAATCTTTAATTCTTCAACAAGATATTGAAAAACAATAAGAACTTGAAAAATAGAAAAATATTAGTGATTAAAGATTATTTAGAGATAATATTAATTTATAATATCATAATAGGAGTAGATCTATAGATTAGATTAATTCTATTTTATTGAATAACTATTTAAGAGATAGGAATAGGAAAAGTTGTGAATGTAATGAATGTGGAATATAGAGCACGTTTTAATAAAAATATTAAAATTTACATTTCTTTAAAAAATAACTATTAACAAATCAATTTAGAATTAAAAAGATATTAAAAAGACCTTAATTCAGAAAATAAAATACAGAACAATTTTCACCTGTAAAAAATGGAGAATTCAGATATATAAAGAAAAGAATGCTTGAAATAGATCTTAATAATTCTAAAAATGATCATCCTTTATTAAAAAAATTCTAAGTTAAATAACCTTAAACATAAAGAGTTTTACGTCATCAATAATCATTAAATATATTTGACACAAATACTAAATCTAGATTTGAAATACATTCACCTTAAGAAAATAAAAAGCAAATACTTCCTTATTTATAATTTAATTAAAATAGAAGTCCTCCTTAAAAAAATATAAAAAAACCTATCATTACTAATCAATAAAAAGAATATTTTAAAAAACATAACTAAAAATCTGGTATATTTTGATTATAATTCATTTCTTTAATTTATTTTTTTCTAATTCATTTTTTTATATTTTAATAAATATAGATTTTATTTTAGAACAGTAATTAAAACTATATTAATTTATTAAATAAACTCAGAATTCATTATGTCTTCATCAACCAATCAAAAATAAATAAAACGGAGGAACAAAAGTTATATTAATATTACAAGTCATCAAATAATTGATTAATGTAAATAGAGAAGAAAAAGTTGCAGTTGTTTGTAATGTGGATAACTTAGCTCTCTATAATTCAAGTTTATGAATTTATAATCATAAATTTTACATTTTTCAACAAATAATCATAAGAAATATTAGAGTATAGAATCAACATATATGGATTCTCAAGATACCATTATTGCAAATAATTAAATTCATAAAAAAATCATTCAAGCAATCTAACTTAAATAACTCAATTCTAATCATAATAATAATAGTCTTATTTAAACAAATTAAACTAATTTCTCCAAAAAATAACGATCTAATAGCTGCTATTGTGATGAATGTGGAAATATTACAAAATTTTAATCATAAGCTAAGTTAATTTATACCTAATAAATAATTAAATCCAGGCACTATAATTTTAGAATTAAAAGAAATCTAGATTAAATGTTTAAAGGAATTAGTCCAATAGAAAGAAAATAAGAATAAGAAATTGAAGAAGATGAAAATAATCCACTCTAACCTAATTAAATTCCTTCATTTAGAAGATCATTTATAGTAATTAATTAACCTATCAAATAAATCTAAAAAGTTTAGCTAGGAACTGGTAGAAAGGTTTTCCTTAGAGATGGTTGTAAGACTACATTCTTCTCAAAGACTAATTCAAACAGCAGGGAAGATACAATTAAATCTGAAAGCAATAGCCCAAACATAACAAATAAAAAATTAAATCTTCCAATTGTTAAATCATCATATAGTAAGAACAGATAAGTAATTAATGAAGTTCAGCTTTTTAAATTTACTCCTAAATTAAATAGTATTAATCTAATATCTTGAATTAAAGATGATATTATTAAAATTTTTAATATTTATTATTTATTTGATATACTATTCCCCTTTTATCAATTCAATCATTATTATTAGAATATAAATAATGAATGAAATTTTTAGATTATACAAGTTTTGAATAAGATCTTGCAATAATAAAGATGAAGTCTTTATTCTCTTATTTGGAAATAATTAAATGTTTGAAAACTAATATTATTTTCAATCATATAATTTATACTTATATGACTGTTTGTACAACTATTTGATTCAATATGGTATTAATTTACAAAAAAAGAATATACTATAATTTAAACATTAATAATTAATAAAATTGTAATTAGAGAAAAGAATGATGAAAGAAAAAAGAAAACGAATGATGTCAAATGAAGGAGTTCTAGCAGTAGTTACTGATTAAATTCTTAGTGAAAACAAAACAAAACTTAGAAAATTAACTAAAAAATAGATTTAACAATTGAAAGAAATTAAATAAAATCAATCAGAATCATCAATAGAGATTATTGAAAAAAAAAGTCCCTTGAAATGCTAAAAGAAGATTAAAGTAACATAAGAGGCTTTGAAAAGATTTATTTAAAGAACATTTATAGTTATTAGTGATGATGAGGATCAAAATAAATATATTGGTAATTAGAAAGTATTATTAATATGAAAAAAATTAGAGCCAAGTTTAAGAATAAATGATAAATTAATCAAGTTCAAGATCTAGATCATCATCATTTTTATCTTCTTCATCTAGTAGCAGTATTATATAAAAATATGAAAAGAGTGAAAAAATACTTAAATATCATTAAAATTATGATGGATGATCAAATTTTGTATTAAATTATAACAATATTTATTAAAATAATAAAAAATTCATATATCTTATAAATAGAATTATACGAATTAATATATAAAGTGAGCATATTAATACAGTTATAAAAAGGAATAAAAATGATTTCAGTCAAATTTATTTAGATGACATATAAAACTAAAATAACATAGAATTTTTCTTAAAAGAAGTATGAATTATATAATATATAATTTAAAATTTAAATTGATATGAACTTTAGTGAAATATTTCCTGGACTGATATTTGCTGAACTTGCACAAAACAGAACAAAAGTAATTATCAAAGAACCCAGATTTATTATAATCAATTAATTTTACTCATTCATAAATTAATGATGCTTAAATACAATAGATAGAAATATCATCAAATTCTTAATTAATAGCATTCAGTTATCCAAAAAAAGGATATATAGATAGATGATAGTATTAAGACTATTTAATTGTGTCCAGATTCTATATAATTAATATTCATTAGTGAATTTTAAGTAAAAAATTTATTAAAACGAAATAGATTAAAACCTCAATTTACAATTTAAATAATAAAAATGTTACTCATTTTTAAAATCAAAAATAACTTTCATTTAGTTATAATCGGAGATTTATGGTAATGAATGATAATAAGATCTATGGAACGAATGATGAAAAAATAAGAATCGTTAATTCTATTGACACTTAAATAAATAATAGAGTTAGTACACAAAAGATGTTTTAATTTATAAAGAAGAAGGATATTCTGATTAATATTCATAAAGAGTAGTGAATAAATGTATTATAATAATAATATAATATATAGTTACTGAAATTGAATAGGGTTGTAAAATAAATTTAACTAAGACACAAAATAGTATTAGTTTATTAGAATGGAGTTATAAAGATGATTATATACCTATAAACTTTAATGGAATGTAAAAAATTGTGTATTCATATGAGAGATGGAATCATTGACTTTAAAAGCCTTAATGATTTAAATATTACCTATTAAATCTTTTTTATGGTCAAAGAATTCTACAATTCTAATAGTTTGTACTGAAAGCAGTAACATATTCTTTGGAATCCAACATGTACATCTATTTGTAATATGCCATTTGATAAGAACTTCCAAGTTGTAAATATAGATTTGAGCAGTAATTAAAAAAGTATATTACATTTTGATAAATCTGTTCTTAATGTTGCCTATCCAATTCTAGATGATAGTTTTTGAATAATTAATTATATAAACTCATCTGATGTTTGTTAGCATTATAATATGATACATTTTGCAATTGTAAAATGAAAAATAAAAGACTATATTTAATATTTGAAAATGAGTGATGCTCAATTCATAAGGAAATTAAATAACAATTAATATTTGTAATCAAATAAGCAAACAGCATTCATCTGCTACTTCAGTTTCTGGTGAAACATAATTATATTTTTTCCAGCATTCTACTTCGATTACAGTTTGAACATCTTTGCCTTTCTCTATTTCATCGATAAATGTAATTTTGTGTTTCTTTACTCCTTTCAATATTTCTATACCAGCTTTGTCTTGCCTTTTTATTTTTTGAACTACTATCTAATCTTAATTCACAATATTATTTGTTAATTCCATACTATTATAAATATGAACAAATCCTACACAAAATACCCAAGATCATTCAGTTAAAACTCATTTTTTAATTAAGATATTTTCCAATTACATTATATGTAGACTAAAGCAATTCATAATTATCGAAAAACCATATAATAATGTTATAACTACTGAAGACATCACTAAAATAAATAAAAAGTTCGATAATTTCTATTAAATAATCTGTTCCCTTAATCAGCTTATATCATAAAACCATTAGTTCTTGTTACTAAGTTTAAAATAAATACAATGATTGAAACAAAGCATTTAGATGATATATAAAATAAAAATAACAGATTTTATGCCATAATATCTAACTGTTCCTTACATAATCCCAACCTGTTCTGACTTAATCAGTTTTACCATTTTCATAGGGATGATTTACATTCAGATATTACTTGAGCTCTAACATTCTTCAAGTGGTAGATCAGCTTTTGCTACAATAAAAATCTTAAATATTAGTTTAATAGATCTATCCTAGCATTCCAGTTTATGGAATATCAGCCTAAACAGCCAAATCATAAAATAACAAAAACCCTTCAAATCAAAATTATAAATACTTTTAATTGAATATCATTTATTGATTTTCTATCTATTATTACAACTAATTAATTTGAATATAGCTTTGATAGTTATAGTTGGAAAAGTAAATACTTAAGCAGCAGATTACTAATTTTATCTATTTTAATAATCTTTTTCTTTTGACAAAAGATTAAGATAGTTTACTCTTAATAATTTTTCTTTCTGTAAATGATAAACAATCACTATCAATATAAAAATTTAATCAAGCATATAGTTTTTTATTAATATTGTATTAAAAATATAATTATTGTATTTTAAATTCTATTAAATTAAAATTTAGTTGTCAAATAATGATAGGCATTCATTTTATTTTTGCTTAAAATGACAATAAATATTAATCTTATTGATAATATAATTATTAAATTGTTTATTAACCTGAAAAACATAAAAATACTAACTTTAGACAATAATGATATTTATTGCAAGAGAGGGTTTATTGAGGAAATATAAAAATATCGTTTAAGTAATAGAAAGTGATTGTAAAAGAAAATAAATTTATAGATTTTGATTATAATTTTATTATAATATTGAATAATCTAAGAATAATTATATAATGTTGTTTATTATGGGTAAAATAGTCCAAAACTATTAGGATAGATATTTTTATTCAAAACAAAAATTTCAAAATTATTATGATCTATATCATTCAAGGCTTCCTTTATCATGAATAAAAACATTAAATTAGCTAGTTGGGATTGATGAAAGAATCATTTAAATATTCAAAGCTAATTAATAATTTCAAATTTAATCACTATGTATTTTCTCCTTATATTTTTATTAGTTGTTCAAACTTTCGCTTATATACTTTTAAACAATTCTAGATGGAACTAAAATCAGGTCTATCAGATCGTTTAAACCATAGACCTAAAATATTAATTATAATACATTTAAAACATAAAATCGTGAGTTGTATTAATACACTTCTAGGACCTATGTGGTCAAAATAAGAATTTTCATCTATTTTATAAAGTAAATGTCTGAATTCATATATGTAAATATCCCTCGTTAGAACACTCTTATTAATTAAATGAATTCTATACTATTGACAATTTTTCAAATATTAATTCATCAGCTAGTAAACCAAAAGAAAACGCATCTCCTTGTTCTGATAAAAAATCAGTTTTATGCATAACTTGTTCTGGCGCACTGTATGGCACTGAGTATTTAATGCAATCTCTTTGTAGTTGGTATTAGGGATGAAAAGCCTCCCCAAAATCACAAATTTTAACATTACCATTTTTACTTATCTTAACATTTCATAAGAATAAATACCAAAATATTATCTGGTTTTAAGTCCAAATGTAAAATTTGACGTTGATGTAAATATTAAATCCCCTTAACAATTTATTTTAACATTTTAAATTTCCTTCTTAATGAAATGACAAATTAATATTTTTTTAGATAATCTCTTAAACTTTTGAAATGATAATACTTTAATAAATAATAATTATATTTATTATCTATTACATACATCTAAGCTATATGTTTAGAATACCCTTTTGACAAAAATTTAGTTATAAATTCGATTTCTTTTCTTAATTTCGAACTTGAATTATTTTTTACAACCAAATCTAAATTTTTCTAACTAATTTCTAATATTATTTTATAAATCTTATGGAATCCGCCTTAATCTATCAAATTAGTTTCAGATAATCTCGAAATTTTATCATTGATTTCTTAATTTAATTTAATTATTTAGGTTTTGTCTTTTTTTTATCGTTTTTTTGATTCTTTATGAACCTATTAATATTGATCGCCAGAATCTTAAATTTAATCTCTATCTTTTTAATTAACAAGCAACATCATTTCTGATAATTCTTTATCTGACAATTCAAATTATTATGAGTTACTATTCAAGTTATCATTCTATTCCTATTTCTAGTTATTTTCTCCGATATTTAAAGAGTCATTTAAAACCATTCGTTTTTATTTATCGAGCTTTGAAGTGTTAAGATAAAAAATAGATAAACTAGTAGTTTTATTACATGAAATTTTGAATCCGAGTGGGATCATTTATTTATTAATGAACATATCAAAATATTTGATTGCATTATTAATTATGCTCATAATTTGTATCTAATCTTTTATTTTCAATTTTTTAATTTCATAAATAATCTACCTTGTTTATTTTTAATAAAAAAAAGATCCTATTTTCAACTTAACATTGTAATTTAAGCATATATTCTCCAAAGTAAATAATTCATCTTTGTTTAAATAAATTAAATACCGTATATAACAAGTGAATCATTTTCATTTACTAATATAGTTATTTACATTTAGATAAAATCGTCTCCATCATTTTTAGATGCTACTATTAAATGATTGTACAATTCTTGTTGAATTTCAGAAAGTGTTTGATTATTTTACTTATTCCTTCTCCATTCACAGACCTTAATTTCGTTATTTTTCAAAGACATTAAGAATTCCATTAATTTATCAAAATCATTGCTAATAATGATGATATCAAATTAATTTGGTGTATCTAATTGTTAGTTTGGTTCATCTTCTTGTTTATTTTGATAATCTTATTGTTTATATATATCATCTTCTTGTCTATTTAGATAATCTTTTTGTTTACTTTAATCATTTTCTTGTATATTTTAATCATTTTCTTGTTTATTTAGATCATCTTCTAGTCTATTTAGATAATCTTCTTGATTATTTAAATCAACTTCTTGTTTAATTTGATTACCTTCTTGTTTATTTTAATCATTTTCTTGTTTATTATTTGGATAATTTTCTTGTCTATTTATATCATTTTCTTGTCTATTTTGATCATTTTCTTGATTATTTTAATCATTTTCTTATTTATTTGGATCATCTTCTTGTTTATTTTAATCATTTTCTTGTTTATATAGATCAATTTATTGTTTATTTTGATCATCTTTAAGTTTTTTTGGATCGACTTAACAAAGCTTTTATTATTATATAAAGAAGGGGATATTTTCGTTTTAAGCTTGATAAAAGGATTATTGTAATTGTTCTTCTTATTCTTAAGCCTATTCTTTAGATTTCTGAATTTTGATTTTATCATGATCAAAATTTTAAACTTATTTATTTAAAGCCGAAGAATTTTATTTCTCTGAGAGTTTATCTAATATCTATTCTTTTTTTTCAAACTATAATTATTTCTGATTTTATTGATCTTCATTCGTTTTAGGGGGTACTTGGTTATTTTCTATTTTCTCCTCTAAATTATAATCTTCTTGATAGTTATGTATATATTCTTCTTCTTATATGTAATTTTAATACAGACTGAGCTCACTTTCTTCAGAATCATGATAATCATTAAATTAACTGATATTATTACTTAGAATTGACTCTTATTTCTCTTGCTTGTTGTTGTTATTATTCATAAAAATATATAAAATAAAAAATATTTAATATTTAAATATGAAGTAGATATGACCATTTATATTTTATATCTTCTAAGGGAAGAATTTCAATAATAATAATAATGTTTATAAATTTGTTTTCTCACATGGTCTCCTCTTCTATAAAATGTATTTGATGATCTAAAATAGATATACTATTTTCTTAGATTTCTTGATTACACTTGATAGATAAGCAATGTTTTTTGCCTTATTTTGAAAACTAAATATCAATTAATGTTCCTAGCATTTCTTTGAATAGTATAAATTGTTTATTTTAATCTATTTTATAAATCTAAATTTTATTGTAATTTAATTAGAATGTCAACAATTATCTACTTATCAAATGAGCTTTAATGGCTTATTTACTGAGGTCTTAATCTCCGAATATTTTTTCAAAGTGTGGTTATTCATTTAATAATTCTTTTTATTTTATTTAATAAACTTCATAATACTAATTTTCCTAATGAAAGAATTAATTTTTTACTTACATGTTCATCAAATCTTTTAAAAAGCATAACAATATATTCTCCATCTTATATTATTTACTTTAAGAAACCTTCAAATGGAACCCAAACCCATAACAATTCATCAATATTATTAGCATTGTAAACTTTAATTTTACAATAGGAATCTCCTAAAATCATGACTTTTTGTTCATTAATTTCTAAATATTTAAAGCATTTAGGAATGGCAAGATTAGTTTAAATAGGTGTAGACTCTTTTGTAATTTATTATATTCCTTCTTATCCTAATTGAAAATTCCACATGTCTCCATGTTTATCACAAACATAAACAGTATCATTGCTTTCATTAACTGTTATTCTCTTAACCTATTTGAGAAGTTTATGAGTATAAGTCAATTAAAGATTCTTATAAACTTTGACTGTCTTATCTAAACATGCTACTATAATGAAATCTTTATAAGTTATGACTTCTCTGCCCTTTATATCTAAGATTTCATTTTATTAATTTTGCTAGACAACTGCAATATTATCAGACAATCTTAATCCGAACATTAAATTTAATATACAATTTAATAATCAAATTTGAAAGCAAAAATAAAAAAAATTCTTTTTTGGAAAGTTTTAGTTTAGAGATACATATATTGTATTTATTAATTTAATTCTATATTATATTAATAATAATGGGTTAATGTGTAACAAAGGAGGGAGATGAACAAAGGAGCATATAAAGAAACTCTTAAAAACCTACAATATAACCAATGAATAGAACATATAGCTCTAAATTGTTAAATCCTAACATTACAGATTGTGTCATACTAGAAGAAGAGTCATATTTATAATAGAGTTCTTTATACTCTATATATACAATCATGGAAGAAAATTAAGTTAAGAGATCAACCTTAGCTAATGCAGTATCTAAAGTGAAACCTTTGGGAAGTGCCATAACATCAGGAATATCAGTGCAATTCATCAATATTAGTAATGGTAGAAAATTGCATTCTCATGCTATTAAGCAAGACAAAGGCTTAAAGTAACATGAAGTAAGTCTATGCAATGAAATTGAAAAGAACGATTATGATGAATGGTTAATTTTAACTAATCATTATGAACCTGTCAAAGATGGAGATGTAGTAGCAGTATTTTAAATTCATTATTTTTAGATTTAACATAAGATTACAAAATGTATTCTCAGATCTAGTAATAACATCTTGACAAAATCAAAGTTATAATAGGTTTCTTGCGTTGATATCGTTTAAGATTTGACAGAAGATGACTATTGGATCATAGAAATCATTAATGATTCTAAATAAATTAACAAATTGCATAGCAATAATCTAATTAGTAAAAATTTGAATTTTTACTTAAATAAGGAATTAAGCATGCCTAAACCAATACTTATTTGTCTGGAACCAAAAATAAAGCTGTATTAAAAGGTCATATGGAAGTTTGTGTAACCTAATAACCTGGCCATGATATCTGGGTTGTAGAAGATACATTTTGATAGTAGCAATTACTATTTCTTTATTTTGTTATTAATTTATATTATTGGATATATATATATATATATATTAATTTTATTTTATGAAAATATAGCACCTTCTCATATAATTGTTAATATTTACAACAGTTTAAACAATCAGTATTTAACTTTTATTTGATCCTTGGTCATAAGAAAGATTTGAAAGAATGTCAAGAGAAAATGCAAGATTATTTAATCCATTATTATAAATATTGAATAGAATTGATTTCATAAGAGAAGCCATCTCTATTTTAGGGATTTTGAGTTCCTTAATGTATTTATTCGGGTATACAATATCTAACTATATGAAGATCAAAGTTCTTTGGACAAATGACTATTTTATGGCTAGTTTGTTATTGGGTAATATTCTTTAATTTCAATATCATAAGAAGTGAAAGATTTTTTGTATATGTATTACCTGGAACATTTGGAATCTGTGCATTATCAAATACACTCCTAAAAACATTATGATAAATTAATATATAACGTTAAAATAATTAGAAATATTTTTAAATTTTATGATCCCTCGCAAGTCATCCATGTCTAAGAAAACTATTGGTCAACCTAAATTCATCTTAAAAGATGATAATACTTTGGATTCATCATATTTAGAGATGTATCAATAAAATAAAAATCATAATCCTGGTTAAAGACTACAATAAATACTATAAAAATAAATAAATCAATCATAAAAGAATAAATCAATAGAAGAAGATAAATTAACAAGATAATAATTTATTAATAGAAGTTAATAAGTAGTACGTTAAGATTTGGGATCATATACTCCTTAAAATATATCATATGATGATGTAGATTTAAGAGAAGAAAATAAATAGTTAAAATGTACTCTAATATAAATATATTATAGAATAAATAAGAAAATTACAATTAGAATTACAATAGAGTAAAAATTAAAATTAGTTACTGATTCAAGATTTCGAATAATTAAGAGATCAATTAGAAAAATAATCAGAAGAATTTAATTAAGCTTTCGAATTGATAAATGAGGAAAAATAATTAATTCAATAAGAAATAGATTAAAAAGATTAAATAATTTCTTAATTAAGATAATAATTAGCTCCTCCTAGTAAAACATAAATGCAAATAGATGAAATCAAAAATAGAATCTTAGCTCGTAAATCTGTTCATAGAAGTTCTAGAGAAAATATTACTTAATTAATAACTGATATGGATCAATCAGCTAGATAAGATCTTAAAGAGAATTTTATGGATTACAATAATCGTATAACACTCTAAAAATCAATTAAATGAATTAATTAATTAATATCAACTTATATATAATAAGAAATACTCCATTTTTGTTATTTATTTTAAAATAATATAAAAATAATCAACTTTTTTTTTTAAAGATATCTAAAGAATCAAAAAGCTTTGTCTCTTAGTAAAATTCCCATTACTTGTTTTTCACTCATCTATAAAACTAATTAATATAAATGAATTTCGCCATAAAGTTTGATAGATAAAGTTTTTGAACTTGGAATTTCATTAAAAATAGTAGGTTAATTCATATCAATATATCCAATACATTATTATTGATCACATTAAACTGAAAATAATTTCCATTCTTTATTTATCTCTTTATTCATCCATGGATTTAAGTCAGACAATCTAAATGTAAAATGAGTAATTAATGGTAAGATTTAAACATCTAAATTTTGTTATCTTAATTTTGATATAAATTATGGAGATTGATTATCATCAAATTCAGGAATAGTAAATTCTAAATATGTGTCCTCTATTTTTATCATTAATATTTATTAAGCTTAATTCATAAGATTATCTTTTATTAAAGTTTCTATTCTCTCAAGTTCTTTTGACCAAAATAAGTAATTAGATAAATTAAATCTACTATTTATATGAAATTTCAATAATGAAACTTTTCCACTACAATAATGAAGCTCCTGTAAACCCAATGTTTTTCTTAAATTCTTTGTATTCTATGGGATTCCTGCAAAATTACCATCCTCATCTAATATACAATCTTATTAAATGATTGTTTTGATATTTTTTTTGTTCAAAGCTTCTTTTAAGACACAAAATAATCCATAGTCATTTACATATTTACCAGCACATAAAGCATTTTATATTAACAATTCATTTGATTACTATAATTCTTAAAAATCCAAAGGTTCCATTGTCTTTAAATAGAAACCCAAATCTTAATGAAACTTTTAACCTAATAATAAAATTCCTTTTTTAATGGTTTTTATTTTATTTGTTGGTGGTACTTTAGGAGTTTTCAGATTTTCTTCATTCTATTTATCTAATGGGGCTAAATCCTTTAAAAGATGATTAGTTATGATTCTTTCTTTTTGAGATTAAGAGGCCTCTATATTTTTTGGGAGCTCCATAGTAAATCGTTTGCTCTATTATTCTAAGAAATTATAAAGTAAATAAGAAACTTTTTGATTCTTCCAATAGTTTGGACTAATGAACAGAACAACTCATCTTTCGTTTGCTGATCTCAAGTGAATTTAATATTTGTTGGAATTATTCATTCTCATCACTTTATGACATAATTATTATATAATCATTTTTATAATGGTACAACCTTATATTAAAAATTGACTTCTACTTCTTGAAGTAATAACAAATTAAATATTCTAGTATCATTACTTAATATGCAAGATTGCAATAAGTTTGCTTATTTATATTGACATAATCTTCTGTAAGATTTAATAGCTTAGAATTTAGAAGAATGAATAATTACACACTATTCCTGATATTAAAGTCATTATCAGGAGCTATTATGTAGGATTAATCTATTGTGAAATTTATTCCTAATAATTTCACATTTCAATTATTGAGAAAATTTTAGTGAATTCATTAAATCCATTTAGATTTTCTTTTCAATACTTAGTGACTGTTTTAAACTCTTTAATATTAATAATTTAATAAATATCTTTTTGATTTAACTTATCTAATCTAATTGAATTAATATACTAAATATTTTAACTAAAATTGTTAGATATTTTAAAATTCTATATAATTACTCATTGTATTATCAAATAGCATAAATCTACAATTTTAATTAAATTGTTCTTTAATTTCTTTCCACATTATTCATCTATTTACATACTATCTCGTAATCCACAATCAAATTCAATAATAAATATAAATATAAATGATCATACTTAATCATATTGAACTCTGAAAATAAACAATTTTAGATCCTTAAGAATTATGATTTCATTATTTTCATCTTACTTTTTAACTCAAAACCAATAATCTTCTATGAATTTCTAAAATACTTAAAATTTTTAATTTTTTTTTAACAAGTCTATCTATTTAAAAAAAATATTAAATTTGAATTTCATCGTATTTGATTTTGATTTTTAAATCTATACAAGATTAGGATTTGAGAAATAGATATTTTTGTCTTTCTTTTTATCTTATGATGATTATATTAATTCAATAAATAGTGATGTAAAAGAAATTTTATTCATTTATATTAATTAATACTGTCATTTTTGTATTATTTAATATTTATAGAAGTTTGATCTATATTTGTTTTCATTAACAGTATTTAAACAAATATAGTACAGAATTACTGCTTTTATCAAATGTTGAATTTCCTGAATCTCTTCTATGAAGTATAGGTGATTTGGTAGATGCTACAGAACTCATATATGATTAAACTATGCCTTTTCTAATTTAGGAATGATCTAATTAATATTCTATTGAGGCTTTATCATTTTTTTTAACTGTAGATTAATATTATTAATAAGGGTTGATTTAATTAGGTGAATTAATTTTTGTACAACTAGATTTTTGAGATTTACTAATTGGCTTTATGTAATCTAGAAACCATGGATGTAAGAGAATCTAAATAAAATTGAAATTTACTTCAGCTGCAGAAATACGATCATCAGGGTCAAACTATAACATTTAATACAATAGATCTTGTAAATAAACATCATTAATTGAATTGAAATTAATTTTACATTACATAATCAATTGAAATAATTCTTTATCATTTGATCCTTTGAATGGAAAGTAACCTTGAGTTAAATAAAAGATAACAATCCCAAAAGCCCAAATATCAGCAGGTGGTCCTTTGTAATATTATTTAGTAACAATTTCTGGAGCCATATAACTAGGAGTTCCACAATATATCTTCTTTTTTATAGAGTTAGAAAATAGTGTAGAGAAACCAAAATCAATCAATTTAACTTAGCCATCTGAATAAAGAATGTTTTCAATTTTAACATCTCTATGAGTAATGTGTCTAACATGTAAATAATTTAATGCTGATGCCATTTAATATAAAGCCTATTTTAAATTATATCCTTTTAAAGTATTTAATTATTTTCCATCTATATATTCCAAAAGTAAATTAATATGATTGTTAGTTTCAATTACATTATAAATATTAATAATATTTGGATGTTTGATCATTTAAAGTATGCGAATTTCACGAAGAATAGACTTTTAACGACTAGAAGACATGCCAGATTTATTATAAATTTTAAGTGCATAAGATTTAAGTGTTAATTTATCTGCACATAATCTAACACTAGCATAAGAACCTGAACCAATTTATTTTCCTACCATATATATTTCTTTAAATGCTGTTGTTCTATCAATTATTGATTCTTTAAATAGTTTTTAAGTTAAATCTTATGAATTACATTTCCATAGAGATTCATCAAAAAGAGGATCCAATGTCTTCAACTTTGGTTATTTTGGTATTTGATAATTTTCAATGATTGTGAGTTAAGAAGAGTTATCATGATATCGATTTGAAATTTTGCTATCCCTCCTTCGTGTTATAACCTCTTTGATAACAAAATATTTACAACCTGTTAATTTAAATTCTCTTTATTCTAAGGTGAAATAGATCTCCTTGATAATTATTTCCAAAGCATACTTTCTGTTAATGATTAAATAATTTATATAATCCAATATATATATATATATCATCTCAAATATTATGATTGATAAGCAAAATAAATTTATTAGTGGTGCTAAATTTAATGTTAAGAACACTAAGATAGTTTAGTTCAGTTTTCCATTAAATTCCTGTAAGATTGTTTTCAGGTGCAGTTGAAGTTGCTCCTAAAGATGTACTGATATATATTGATAACTCTATAGGAAATATTAAAAATCTTACATTCAGAATCAAGAGACATTTTTAGAAATGTTGCCATCATTGCCCATGTTGATCATGGAAAAACAGTATATAATTGATTCTATTTGAAAAGACTCTTGTAGATGCATTATTACGAGCTAGTGGTTGTGCAAATGAATATGATTCAATGGATAGCAATGCATTAGAAAAAGAAAAGGGAATTACTATTCTATCTAAAGTGACTGGTGTTACTTTTGGAGGAAGCAAAATTAATATTGTAGATACACCAGGACATTAAGATTTTGGAGGAGAAGTAGAGAGAATTATGTCAATGGTTGATGGTGTTTGTCTATTAGTTTGTGCAACTGAAGGACCAATGGCTTAAACTAGATTTGTTTTATAAAAGGCTTTGCAATCAAATTTGAAACCAATTGTCATCATTAATAAAGTAGATAGACCATCAGCTAGACCTGTGGAAGTTGAACATGAAATTTTCAATTTATTTTGTGATTTAGATGCTCCAACTGAATCACTTGAGTATCCCTTATATTTTTGTTCTGGTAAAGAAGGTTGGGTCAGAAAAGGTTCTATGGAAGCTGAAAAGTAAGGATTAGAAGATGTATTGGAAACAATCATAGAAACTATACCACCTCCATAAATTGGTACTGAAAGTAGTTTTAAAATGTTGGTTTCATAATAAGAAAGTCATCCTTTTTATGGAAAAATAGTTATAGGTAAAATTCATTAAGGTGAAATAAAAATTAATGATAAAATCTTAGCAGTTGACTAATAAGGAAAGTTGGTTGAAACAGCAAAAGTTTTGAAAATTTTAAGAAGATATGGAATGCAATAATTAGAAATGGCTAGAGCTGTTGCTGGAGATATTGTTTAAGTTGCAGGATTTACAAATGCAATTGTTACTAATACTTTAAATGAAATGGGAAAAAATGAAGTGATTCCATCAATCCCTATTGATCCTCCTATGATTTCTATTTCTATTGGTGTTAATACTGGTCCTTTGGCAGGAAAAGAAGGAACAAAACTCAATGCTTAATAAATAAAGGAAAGATTAATGAGAGAAGGACAAAGTGATGTTGCATTATAAGTTATGGTTAAAGATAAATCAGATGATAGTGCTTGTGTATAATTGTTAGGTAGAGGAGATCTCCATCTGGCTATTTTACTTGAAAATATGAGAAGAGAAGGATTTGAAATGCAAGTTTCACCACCATAAATTGTTACTAAGAAATGTCCTGAAACTGGTAAAACATTAGAACCAATGGAAAGAGTATCTATTGAAATTGATTAATAATACATGACTGGTTTAATTGATAAAATGTCATAAAGAAAAGCTCTTTATGAAGATTGTATCAATATTGACAAAACAAGAGTTAAATTAATATTCTCAGCACCAACTAGAGGTTTAGTTGGTCTAAGAGCAGAATTAATTAATGATACTAGAGGAACTGCCATAATGCAATAATAATTCTTAGGTTATTAAGAATATAGAGGAACTTTGAAAAAGAATTTAAAAGGAGCTATAATTTCTATGACTGCAGGAGTTTGTTAAGGTTATGCTCTTGAAGATCTTCAAAAGTTTGGACCATTATTTGTCAAACCAGGATCTAAAGTTTATGTTGGTTAAGTAATAGGAGAACATAAATTAGAATAGGATATTGAAGTTAATCCAATAAGAGAAAAAAAATTAACTAATGTGAGAACAGTGTTAGCTGATGATAAGATAAGTTTATTTCCTCCCAAGGTTTTTACTCTTGAAGATATAATTGCTTATATCAGAGATGATGAATTAGTAGAAGTTACTCCAAAAGATCTCAGAATTAGAAAGAAAGAATTAGATTCAACCCTTAGAAAAAGTCAGCGTAAAAACCATTAAAAATGATTTAATAATGCGTATTATAATTTAATTTTAACAAAATGGGAATATGTTCATCCAAAAAGAAGAAAGATGATTTGGCTTTAAAGCCTAAGCAGTGGCCAAATAGTCCTGGTCGTAGACACACAGGTAATAGTTTTAAATATGGAACTGATCTTTACATCAACTTAAAAAATGGCTAGATTGATAACTTTTACATTTTGGGTGATGTTCTTGGTGTTGGAGCATTTGGATAAGTTATCAAAGCTACTCATAAACAAAGTGGATAAGTGAGGGCATTGAAAACTTTAGCCAAATAAAAGATAATTAATGAAGAAAAGGAAAAAATGTTTGCAGAAGTTAACATTCTTCGTAAATTAGACCATCCAAATATTGTGAGACTTTATGAACTATTTGAGGATGCTTAAAACTATTATTTAATTACTGAGTAATTGTCTTTTCTTTATTTTTAGGCTAATTTAAGGAGGTGAACTTATTAAATAAATACAGGCATAAAATACGTTTTCTGAAGCAGATGCTGCACATTATATGAGATAGCTCTTATCTGCCTTGTAGTACTGTCATAAAGCAAAGATAGTTCATCGTGATCTGAAATTAGAAAACCTTATGCTTAATGTAGAATCATAAAAGCCAATTTTAAAGGTCATAGATTTTGGTACATCTCGTAAGATTATCCAAGATAAATACCTGACCTCTAAATTAGGGACTGTAATAATATATTCTAATTGTTTTATAGCCTCATTACACTGCTCCAGAAGTATTTAAGTAACAATATACAGAAAAATGTGACATTTGGTCATGTGGAGTTATCCTATATACTTTATTGTGTGGGTATCTACCATTTAATGGAAGTGATGCAAGGACAACACAGATATTGATAGAATGTGATAGGTGGACTTTTGAAAAAAATGATTGGGCTCATATTTCCTCAGAAGCAAAAAGATTTGTTAAAAAACTTATGACATTTAATCCAGATAAAAGAATATCAGCAGAAGAAGCATATTTAGATCCTTGGCTATAAGGACATTTCAATAATACAATAGATTCTAAGGCTTTAAATCGTTTATAACAATTTTATGTAATTAATTTAAAATCTATTTTTAGTAATCTCATGTTATATAAGAATTAATAAGATAATATATAACTTTTTAGGTTCTAACACCTGAAGACAAGGTGAAGATCTTAGAAAATTTCTAATCCTTAGATAAAGATGGAGATGGTAGAATAAGTAGAGAGGATTTGATTATTGGGTTGAAAGAATCAAAGTTAGATGAGACTGAAATTGAGAAATAAGTAGATAGAATAATGGAGTAATGTGATTTTAATAAAACTGGATCAATAGAATATAATGCATTTCTGAGCATAATGATAAGATAGGAATTGTCAGAAAAAACAAATAAATTAGAGGAGGCATTTTAATAATTTGATATAGATAAAGATGGTTTAATAAAAAAGTAAAATCTAGAGGATGTTCTAGGAGGGATAATAATAGATGAAACTCATTGGGAAGAAGTACTCAAAAAATGTGATTCTGATTAATAAGGGATGATAAACAAAGAAAATTTTGTAAAATTACTGTAATAATTTTGATAGAATCAATTTTATACCATAGTATAAAAAGAGAATTATTTATTATTTTATATTGTTATTTTATTGTTTTCATTTATTTAAAAAATAAGTTTAATCTTTAGAGATTTTTAATTAAATTTTCTTTTTATATTTCATCTTTTCTGCTTAATAGTCAATATATATGATTTCAACTATTTAACATAAATTAACTATAATTTGAAGATACATTTAATGAAAATTAACAACAAATCTATTTTCCTTACTTAAATAATTTAGATCTAATTTTTATAAGTTTATTACATTATTTAAAAAATCTAAAAAATAAATATTATTTCAGAATAGGAAGAGTTAGTTCCTTCCATAGAAACTGTTAGTTTCATCTTGGTATAGGATTCTAGAGGTATGATGGTCAAAGATAAACCAAATGTCGAAAAACTCCAATACTAATCCCCCCTAGGAGTGTAGAAATCAAGTTAAAGAATAATTAAAATAGTTGATAATTAAAAAAGAGAAAATAATAATTGTCATAAGTGTAAATATCAATATAACATTATTGAGTAAATAATAAATTCAGAATAATTTAATGATATTAATAATATTGAAGTGACAAATACCCAGAAATTAAAACAAATTCATAGATTTATCAAAATAATTATTGTAATAATTTTATTCAAAGTAGTAAATTACAAGCATTAACTTCAATCAAAAACTAATTCTTAATGGATGAACGTTGCTTTTTCGATTATGATATACATTTATAAAGAGTAAGAGCAGCCAAATAGAATTGATTCATACAGATTAGATTTTATCATAAATACAGTTATACATCTAGTATCTGTAAATTGAAATGATCCTCTTGTTATACTGAGCTATAGTCTTATATTGAAATCATCAAATTGGGAAGTAGGAAGTATATTAGTTGAATCTGAGTTATTAAAATATGCATTATGTATATTATGCTTATTTTTCGTTATTTAAATTTGAATGAAGCAACCACTACAAAGTCGATTAATAATACAGGATGCAAGAAGAAAGAATTTAAGTGCTATTGCTTTTCCAGATCCTTCACCAAAGTAAGTCACTATAAGGAAGGCATCTATAGGAGCATTGAAAAATAAGGAAAATATTAATATTAATGAAACACATAAGAACAAAACTCCTCAAAATGCTAATACAGAAGATATAAAAAAATAAATTAGCTAACTTATTAAAAGAACAACTCAATAATAAAGAAATAAATTAAAAAAAATAGACATTGTCTGTGAAGAATAAATAGAAATTAATGATAATCAAGATAGTATTTTCGATGAAACTACTCTCAGATTGTTATACCAAAAGGAATAAGAATATCGTATACATCCATTTTTTTTTGATAATCAAACAAGTATAACTCCAATTATGAGATCAATATTATTTGATTGGATTAGTGAGGTTTGCAAAGAATTTACATTAAAAAGGGAAACTTTTCATCTTTGTGTACACAATCTAGATAGATATATGTCCAAAATTTAAATCTCTAAATAAGAACTTCAATTATATGGTTTAGCTAGTTTATCTATTGCATGCAAAATAGAAGTATTTTATAAATCTATATAAAGGAAATCTATCCTCCAAAAATTAATGATTTCTCTTAAGCCAGTAATTATAGTTTCACAGAATAATAAATTATTGAGAAAGAATAACATATGCTCACATAATTAAAATGGTTAATAAATCCTCCTACACTTTATCTATGGAGCACTTGGTATTTATCTTAATGGGATATTTATTATCCTTAACCAAAACTTTAGATCAAATAACCTACATAGGCATCATACACATTATTTCGACATTATATGGGGTTTCTTGACTGTGCAATCTTAGATATTAAATTATATTAATTCTCAAATAGGGAGATTGTTGCATCTCTTCTTTATTTAGTTTTACTTAAATAATTTAGTGGAAGTACTTATTAAAGAATAGTTGAAAATAAATTATAAGAAAGAGATCTATTAGATTTTCAACATATTTATAAACCATTTATTGAATTAGTTTTTGGATTCTAATTCACTTAATTGGCTAAATGCATCAAATACTTAACAAAATTTTTGACTCTTGATATTATTGTTGATTAACATAGTTAATTCAAGGTTACTGCAGAAAGGGAATTAGAAGAAGCTTATGAGTATTTTTTATCAATTCAAACACACAATCCAGCTAATCTTTAATTCATAAGAAAATGAATAATTTAATATACTTTAATAGTTGTTTATAATCACATGGTTATATATATATATACTCATATAAATTATTAGAAATAAGTGTGTATCAATAAATATTAATTTTTTATATAAATATTTTATTTTCTCTATAAAATTCTATTCAGAGAAAATTAATAGTTATAGGATAAGAAGTGAAACAATTGCATTAAAATTAAAGAAAGATATAATCAAATTTTTCTCCTATATTTATTATCTTAAACTCCAAATTTTAATTTATATACAAACTAATAATTTTCCAGGTTATTCCCCTTAAAACAGATTACACCTATAATCATTTACAGATAAAATAACACACAATTCATAATTTACTGAAGAATACCCATTTGAATTATAAAGAAATCTTACTCCTCTGAATTTCTCTATGTAAAAGTAGCCGTTTAAATTTAAATAAAATTAATTGAAACTTTATATCTTTATATTCTTATTGATAAATACTGAGCATTCATTTTATTTAAATTGTATTAATTGTAGATACTGAAATAAAATACTGATTTTTAGGCAAATAAAATAAATATACAATATCAGAGAAGCATTAAAAACATTAATATTCTCATTATCTGAATTTTATATATCAATACTATAGGAACATTATAATTATGAAGTCTATTTTTGTTTTATTCAATTTGGATAATAATTTGCTGATAAAATTATAGGAATGTAATTAGATCAAACTAAAAAGATATATTTCAATTTCTAACTGATTAATGTTCAGTAGAATGAGATTTAAAGATTTTAATAAAATTAAAAAAATATATCTTCTTATCCATTCATAGAATTACTTAAAATCCTCATATTTACTTATTTAATTTACAGGATAAGTTTAAATCTCTTACAGACTTTCATTGGATACTAAAATAACAGGTTTTAGTTGGTTATTAAGAATTTAGTATCGTTCGATTTATTATAAGATTTATTTGGTCAAATACTAATATATATATAAGTGAGTGTACAATGATTAAGAAACCAATCTCATATAATAATTAGTTTTTGAAATAGTAAAGATTAATTAATTATTCAATATTAAATAATATATGTATTAATTTGAATATAAGTAATTAATTTATTATGATTAATATAACTATTTATTATTATTATTATTATTTTATTAATATTATAATGGGTATATGTACATCAAAAAAAAAAGTGGATGAGAACATTTAAATAGTACCCTACAAGTAAATTAAATGAATGTTTCATTTTGATAGAGTTTGTATCACTGCGTTCATTTGGAATAAAGAAAGCCATAATTTATTTGATTTTGAAAGTAATTAGGCAGCTAAAAAGGAAATAGAATTAGATTTTTCAGGTAGTTATTAGTCAAATAATTAGCTACACTTTCAATGGTGGACAACTAAATTATTGCATTAACAGATAATGTATAAAATTCTCACAATTATAAAACAGGAATATGTAAATAAATAGATCCAATTACTCAGAGTTGATTGCGAATAAGAATATATGATGTTGTCTGGGATGAATTAAAAATCAGATCAAAGAGTATGGGCAATATTATGTAATAGGCCAGAATTTGAATCATTGAATGTAATTTATAAACTAAAAATAAGGAATGGGAACTTTAAAAAGGAGATATGATTAAATTAGGAAGAATGAAATTATAACTTCTAGAAATCAATTATGATATTGATGCTCTCCAATAATAAAAAGAATAAGCAGAAAATGATGATGAATTATAATCTAAGGATTTAGAACTTGAAGCTAGTCAATGCAGAATTTGTTTCTCTAAAAGTGGTTCTCTATCTAATCCACTTTTTAGTCCTTGCAAATGTAATCTTCATCATAATTACAATTAGGTATTGGCTCTATGAAATATGTCCATCTTCATTGTCTATAAATTTGGATTCAGTAAACAATCAAAATTAAAAACCAACAATCATCAATTCAATATATTTGGAAGAAAATGGAATGTGAAATTTGTCAAATGCCACTTTAAAGTACTTACACTTACTAAGGCTAAATATTTTGCATTATGCAAATACAAAAACCAGTTGTTCCTTATATGGTATGGAAAATAACATCTGATGATAAATCCAAAGAAGGAATTATTTAAGTTATGGAATTACTCGATAAATCTGAAATCAAAATTGGAAGAGTCCCTGATTGTGACATTAAATTGAAGGATATTTCTGTCTCTAGAAGCCATGCTATTATTAAAGTGATAAAATCAGAAGATAATAGATATAAATTGGTTCTGTAGGATAACAACTCTAAATTTGGAACACTGTTATATGCATAATCAGATAAATTACTCAAATATGAATTGTAATCTCCATAAAAGGTTCTCTATTAAATAGGGCGAGTTCTCCTCTACATTTAATTAAAAGAAAAAGGCAAATCTTATAACAAACAGTATTCCTAATCTTCTATTGTAGATTTACTTGTTATAGACATCCAAATCAAATTCAAGTCTTCCCCAAAAAAAGCTTTAATGAATAAGCTACAATTGCTCCAAATCTTGAAAAAGACAAAGACAATCAATTATCATTCTAAACACACAATGAATTAAATCAGGATGAAATAGTTATTAATGTTAAATAAATATGATCATCTGTTAACTATTATATTATTCTATAAATTAATATACTCTCCCTGTTGATCTTTAACTAATTAAACATGAAATTGTATCATATAGCAATTACTCAAAAAATAATTTAACAAGTAAAATTTATTAATTTATATGTGCTGCCTTTATGTATTAAACTGAATCTCTGTAAATTATATCTTTATTACACATAATAGATGAATCAAACGTTGATTCATTTGTTTACACAAAACTTTTGGCTTGCTTAACAATCTATATATATTTATTCTAATTTCCAAATCTATCATTTAAAGTCATCAAAATTGGAAAATATTAAAATTAATTTGAATTATAAACCATTTAATCATACAATAAGTAATTTATGTTCCAAATTATTTTCAATATCATTTTTAAGATTATTTTCCTTAAATAAATGAATTTTTATTATATAGCATCAGCTACATACATGATATTTCTAAAAGTGTATCTGGGATTATTGCTTATTTAATATTTAAATTTTAATTGGTATAAGTTAAATTCAAATTAATTTACATAATTATTAATCTAACAGGAGATATCATTTCTAATTAAAATAAATTTAAATCATAAATGTATATTTGGTAGATTTTCAATTAATATAAAAAATAATCTTAGAATAAACGAATTACAATAAATAGTTATATAATGTAAAAAACTTTTATCAAAATTTTTTATGCATTTTTATTAAAGAATGAATGTCATCTATAACTCTTAATTTATTTTATGTTGTAACTTGATCTTACTTAACTTAAAGATCTTATCTTTATTTAACTTCTCTTTCATTTTCATAAATTTTAACTTTTTCTTCTATCTATAATAATAATTATTAATCTTCTTTACTTATTTTAATGAATATTAACTTTGTTCTATTTATTATTTATATTTTGAAGATTTTTGTGCTTATTTAAGTATTTCTTCATCTTAAAGTTTTATTTTTTACTTATATTCATTTTCCCTTGCTTTAAATTAAAGTATTTCTTCTTTTGATGAAGCCAATGATTTTACTAGATGATCAATCTTAATTTCAATTTCATCCATAGTTTAATCATTTTCACGTTATTTTTATTATAGCATATTCTCTAAATCTCTACATTGTTATTGAAACATTCTTAATTGTTCTTATAAATTTAAGACCTGATGTTTGAGCTAGAAATCATTTAATTTATTACTTATTCAATAGTTCGAAAATCTTATCTAGTGATAATTTCAAGCTCTTCAGCCTTTATTTTTTTTTATTATAAAACAGTTTTTTGATCAGAAATTTCTTAGGTTAGATCTTGGATTTTATTTTCTGCATTTACTAACTTAACTTATAAATTATCAATTAAATTGTTCATTTCACTATTAATTTCTTATAATTTTTTTTGGTCTTACATATACAAATTACTATTTTTCTCTTCATTATCTAGTAATCTTTATAAGTCCTAAATTTTGTTATTTAAATTGTCTATTAACGATTTCTATTCATTAATTTTCTATTTTTTTTTATCCAAAAAATTAGTTTACTGAGATAATCTTTTTTCAATCTCAGACTCTTAATTTTATAATAAGCGTTATTGATGTTTTTCAGCTTTTGCAATCAAATTTTAAGATTCTTCACATTTTTAATTAGCATGATCTAATTAAGATTTTATGTAATTTAATTATTGATTCAAACCATCAATTTATTGTTATTGATCATAATCTCTATAGCGTAAATCTTAAAACAGCTATTCAAAATATCTAATTTACTCGTCCCTACTAGCTAATTCATTTTTAGATTAGTCTAATTCAGCTTCCAATCCTCTATTTTATTATTCTTAATTCTTTCTAATAATATTAATATTTTAGATTACATTTCATTTGAAAACTCTTCACACAACTATTATACTCTTTCAAGTTCTTTTCCGAAACTTTACCCTTACTATTCAAATACTATTTCTCCTTATTTCAATTATTCTCTCAAAGTAGCTGATTTTTATTTTTTAACTTGCAATTTTTATCGAAGAACATGATTTTGCTATTACAATTCTTCAAGATACTTTTCTTGAGTATCAACCTTAACCTTGACTTCTTTAGTGATATAGTCCCCCTTATTTAATTAATCTTAAAGCAATCTATTTTCTGATTCTAAAGCTTTAATTTATTTTTCTTTAATCTATAATTTATTTTCTAATTCTTTGTTAATATTCATATAATCCTTTAAGGTTATCTAATTTATATGAAAATTAATTTACTTTCAATTCCTAATTTAATATCCTAATCCTTTCATATTTTTCCTTTTCTTGTAGTTCTTTGGCATTTAATGTATCTCTTAACCTACTAATCTACTCTAAAGAACCACTTTATCTACGTCTCTCTCTAGAAGAATCCTCACTAATTGAAGAAAATATTATTTACTCATCATCTTTAATCCTACTTGGTCTAGATCTTCCTGTAAAATAGTGTGCAGGTTATTGAGGAGTTGGTTCATATTACATAATTTAATCAATCTATTATGTCGTTTTTTTGTATCGATCTATAAGTTTGTTTACGTTTCTCTCTAATCGGTTATCCATTATTTAAATTCAAAATTATTATAAATCAGGTTAACTTTATTTTCTTAATTCTTACGAATCAATCATTTTCAAATCTGGCTCACTATTTTGAACATCTTAGAATGGATTTTTTTCTTCTTCTGGCTATTATTCTTAACCAATGGATAGTTCTTACTTTTCTTCTTTATAATTTTCTCCTATTTTCTCATTATTTTTTAATTCTTATTTGATTAAATTGTTTTTATTATCTTTTTCATCTTCATCCTCAATTAAATTAACTAATTCTGATTCTTATCTATTGTGAATACTAAGAATTTGACTTTAAGATTATCTAACATTTTTTGATATATCATTGTTCAAATCATTTATTTATTATGGTTATTCATCCTAATCTTCTTCTTCATTTTAATTGATATCAAAAGGAGCATGAATTGATTAGAGAAGTATCCTTTGTTGTCTGTTTTATTTAGTAATGAGAGCATAAAAATGATCAACTTCTAATTTACTCAATGTAATTTCAACTTATTATAAGACTTCTAAATAAATCTAATAATATTAAATAAATGTTACATCTATATTAATATACCCATTTGTATATGTATCTGGATATTTCTTAATTAAAATATCTGAAATTTCATTTTTTTTCTTCATAATTTACTAATTAATGTTATTTAATTGTTATGATGTCAATATTTAATAGTTTTCCATTAGAGTTTTAAAAATACTTCTAACTCTTGCACTAGTAGTGGTTTCAATTTCATTGTCAACATCAGCTAAATAGATAGCTGCCATCTCAATTTAATCAAGTGTTTAGAGACCAAAGATTCTATTGGACAAGTTTTACTTGAGTTACTGTTAAGTTAAATTTTCATGAGTTAAGAGATATTATTCAACTTCTTACAAGGAGATCTTTAATCCAATAAGATTTAATTTGACTTATCTAGCAATAGCAATAATCTCATTTTTCTCAACATTTATAATCTTCTTCTTTTACAATTCATTTTCCTCTTGTTACTAAACTTGTTCTTCAGGTTATTAAGGTCCATTATTCTTTAATAGTATTGTTCTTTTAGACTAATATTTTTATATTTTCTCTAAATCATATTCTCTTTATAATGTTTCATATTATCTCTTTTGATCAGTTAATTTTTTTTCGAGGTTATCTATTTATTCTTAATTTTCAGCCTGCATTTTCTACATCATATTTTCCAAATATTTGTTTTTCTATCTTTCATTTCTTAAATCTACAAGAGCTTGATCAAAATCTAACTATAACTATTCTTCAACCTTTTTGTTATCCTTTTATTAAGGTCTTTCAAGAAATAAAGTATCTTTTTTCTTTAATTCTGCTATCTCTAAAAGTAATTAAGCATTAAGGTTTTTCAATTATTTATACTTATTTAATATTGCATTATATTTAATATTCATCTTATTATATTGATTCTAAATTTAATTTATTTTAATACTTAAGCTTGATTTATTGATTATTCTTGCTATTAAATCATTTGAGCTAATTTCATATTATCCTCACTTAAAGACATACATAAATTTTCAACATTGTTTTTATTCAATGGACTTTATAGTTACCCAATATATTATTGCTATTCTGCTAATTATTATTGTAATTTGATATTTTCATCCTAAAATTGATAAAATAAAAATACCTCAAGTCTTGTTATTTTTTCAAAGTAGCCTTATTTTAATTTTGAGTAATTTTTGGTGGGTGTTCCTTCATCTTTCGAGATAGATTGTACTTCTCTTTTAAAATATTAAATTTATGATTGGAACTATCTCAAAGATAACTTTAATTGATTGTTCTCTTATTTCAATTTCTGTATTTCCTCAAATAAACTTTCTTTATCATGTATAATATATTTGGATCTTAATTTATTTGCCTCTACATTATCAAGAGTTCTGTTTCTAGAATATAAGTTTTATCTATGTAATTATTTTTGAGAATGCACTTATAAGGATTTTTATGTTTGAGAAATAGATAGCATATTTTTTATAATTAATAATAAAATGCAATCATTAATCTAAGCTTTTCAAGAGAAAATATCCTTACCTTTTTAATTTGTTAAATAATCTACTCCTTAAATATTATTTGGCATAAGTATACTTTCTTGTTTATACCTTTTAAATAAATAATAAAAAGAAGAAAAACAAGTTGAACCTGAAAAGATTGAAAAAAAATTAAAAAAAAAAGCATCTAGCTAAAAAAATCTGGATGAAAATAAACCTGAATTTGTAGATGTGATCAAAGATCTGGTATGAATAATTTAATTTAAAAGAAAAAAAGCTAAAAGAAATTAAACAAAAAAATTAATAAGTAATTCGATGATTCAATTGACAATACAGAAGAAAATATACCTAGATCACCTGATTATAGTGTAGTTTCAGAAATAGATTAGAGATACTTCTTAGAATTGATTTAAAATTAAAAAAAAACTAAAAGAGCATACTAAACTGATTGTGAATCAACACCTATCATATCATTAAGAGGGTATATTATATAAAAGAATTTTTAGATTTAGAAAAAATTAGTAATTGACAGGAGAAGAAGATAAAAAAGGAGAAGATAGATTGTTTTATATTTTAAAATAACGCGTCATCGAATAAGAGGAGAAAGAAAATGAAATTGATGAAGATGATTATTGATATATTTTATATAAACAATTATGATTAAAACGAAATTCAATACATAAACAATCATTTTCTCAGTGTATTCTCCACCCGATTACATGTATCATTTAATAATCTAATCATTGTTCTTTCAGTCTCATCCCTTTATACTTATTCTTCTGCCAATTACAAATTTAAAATATTATTTATCTCTTAAATCATCACTTCCATTTAATTCTAAGATTCTGATCTTTATTTTCTTTCTTAATTTAATGTTTCCGATACTGAAAATACTTATTCTCCTATTCTTCTTACAAACTCCTCATATAACATTTCTCTATTAATTATAAATTTATAATACCTCTCTCTCTTTTCATTCCTCACATCCTAACTTAGATTTTGAATTTTATACTCAATTTCATTTTTGTATTGTTCTTCAGTCTCTTTTCTATATTATTATTATTCAACCAATTCTAATCTCATTTTGTAAGATTGTTCATCCAACAATTTTTTCAACCTCATTTCAAAAGTTTTGCGATGAAGTTTATCCTTTTAAATAGACTGTTCCACAATCTTTTCTTATTCTTTTATAGTATTTTAATGAAAAGTTTTAGATATAGTCTATTAATAAAATTTATTTTAATTTACATTTCTGATAATTTAATCATTTCTTAACGTTTCTTCTATTTTATTGAGTTGTTCTTATAATGATTGTAATCTATTCAGGTCATTTTAATAGGCAATTTGAACCTTTTAATTTATTGAATTCAATTTTTCTTCATATGTTTCCTTTTTTAATGTTCTATCCTCATCTATTTATAATTAAGAGAGTTTCTCACTCAATTAAATGACTCTAGACTTATTTGGAGATACTACTTGTGTATTTTTATTGTATACCTGATGTTCCATAAATTAAGGACATCATCATAGATGAACTTTTGTAATGTTATGTATTTGGGGAAGAATATATTGAGCTATTTAACATATAATTAATAAAATATAAAAAAATAAAATGAATAGAACTCCTCATATGGATTAATTGATTTCCAAAATCTATAGATAACGTAAAAATGTAAGTCTAATATGTTAACAAAAAGTAAACTCCAAATGATTATTCTAGAGAGATGTACTCTCATCCAAATAGCCATTAAACATCTAACAAAGACCTTTTGAATTTGACTAGTAAATAAAAATTAAATAAATCATGCAACTACAACTCAAATTTACATCAAAGACTCTAATCCAAAGCAGGAGCAGATATAAAATAAAAATTATTAGATGAAAGTAAATGTATGTAATTACTTTCACAGTTTTAAGAGGATCACATTCTAACATTTCTACAAGTTATTTAATTAGTACATTAAAAGAAAAGGTTAGTGAAAAGGTCAATTAAAAGGTTCAAAAATACAACACTTGTTAAGAAGCCTCATCATTCACAATCCCTGAAAAAGAACTCTCACCTAAACCTATGTTTAAAATTCTTGAAAACTTTCTCTTTGCTGAATGTTAAAACCTCAAAAATCAAGTTTCACTTAGTTCATTTCAAGAACTACTTGATAAAATGGAAATGAAAGAGTAATCCTTAAAAATCTCAATTTTTGCAGATTTAAAAAAGCTTTTCATCATCTTAGCTTAATATATTCGAAATGATATTCAAACATAAAAGAAAGAAATCGAATCTCTTCTTCGATAAAATAATTCGTTGAAATCACAAATCTAAGAAATGAATTCTCAGTTGGATAAATTCAAATGTGTTATTGAAGATTAACAGAAATAAATCAAA
This sequence comes from Paramecium biaurelia, assembly GCA_000733385.1. Taxonomy (NCBI): domain Eukaryota; phylum Ciliophora; class Oligohymenophorea; order Peniculida; family Parameciidae; genus Paramecium; species Paramecium biaurelia. The sequence continues at coordinate 42,626 of JPFL01000129.1, forward strand.
ATTAAAAATGAAGAAAACTTTATATCAATTATGAATACACTTAGATCTCATGGAGTTGATCCTAGAAAAATGTTGAAAAAATGTTAAGATAATGTAGAAACTTGTAAACTAAAATAAGAATAATCTGAATTCATAGATGAATCTTAAAAATATAGCTCAGATGATTCTATTCCATTTGGTAATTATTATTTTATTACTTTAGTTGATCCTCAAACAATAATCAAAAATGAAAAAAAAGTAATTGGACTTGCTCTAAATTTAAATCCATTAAAAGATCCAAAAAAAGCTCCTATTGGATATTAAGATGAATTTATGGCTAATATTAATGAATTCAGCGAAAGTTGGAGATAATAAGCATTAGCTGAAAAAAGATTTTGACTTTTTATTTAATTATTTTTTATATTGATTAAGTAAGATATAGTTTAAGCATTCTTGAAGAGATTTTAAAGTAAAATTAATATCTATTAATAAAACAATTATTTTTGAAACATTGAATTTCATCATAGAATACACAAATATTATTACGTCAACAATAATCCACATAAATATTCAATATAAATAAAATCAAATTATTTCTAAAAAGAAAGGAAATGCAACCAAATAAACCTTCATAAGATGCCTTTGATGAAGTTTAAGGATCATTTTAGATGGATGATCAATATAATATATAGGAAGGGTATAGAAATTCAATTGATGAAATTCCGGCTAATTAACTTAGGTACTCTTTATATTATATTTTATAGTGGAGATGAAGCATTAGAAAAGAGTTTTATGTAATCAACAGGCCAATCATCAATGTGGTAAAAAAAAGGATAAAAAACTTCAATTCCAATGACATCTGTAATTGTAATGAAGAGTATGGTTGGAGTAGGAATTCTAGGAATAGTAATTAATATTTTGATTTTAAAATAGCCTTATGTAGCATCAAATTTTGGAGCTATTTTAACAACTTTAATTTTGATGATAATCTTTTGTTTGGGAATTCTTTCATCGAATTTATTGTTAAAGTCTAAGAATCTATCAAAAAGAAGTAATTTTTCAACAATTGGATTTTATATTTTCAAACATAAATGGATTATCATAGTAGTGAATGTTATGATTATTTTATCAAATTTAGGTGTATGTTTAAGCGAATTAATGTAATTAATAAATAATATATTTTTAGTATTTTTGGAGATACAGCAAGCAATCTTATAAATTATTTTACTGATAGAGATACAGATGATTAACCATTCTATTTAAGAAGACCTGTTTTTCTAACAGTTATAAGTATAATATTACTTCCCTTTTTACTTGTTAAATCTATAGAGAAATTGAGATTTGTAAGTTTATTTGCTATTTTATCAATCAGTTCATTTTCTTGTCTTGTAATCTATAATTTTTTTAGAATTGATTAAACAAATAGTTAATTCTCATGGTGGATTCCAGATAATTTTAATATTAACAGAGCTTTAGCATCTATGCCAACACTGATATTAGCATTTAATTGGCAATTTAATTTATTTCCTATATATAAAGGAATGGCATAACCGACTGATTAAAATTTAATTACATCAACAATTCTTGGATTTTGTTAGGGATCTCTTTTATACTTGATAGTAGGATTGTTAGGATATGCAACATATGGATCAAATGTAATAAATATATTAATAGATTATAGATTTAACCAAACTTTTTATTAAGTATTAATGAAAAAGATGTTGGTTCTGTTTTATTTGTTATTTTGAATTTAACTTTTGTATTTTCTACAACTCTAACATTGCCAGTCATATTTTTTGGAGGAAGAAATAATTTTATTTAGATGATTAAACAATTTACAGTAATTATAATTATTAATTATATAGGAAAATAAAAAAGTTAATATTTAAGCTAAAAAGAAACTATTAGATGATAACTAATAAACTGAATAGTATTACAAAGATCTTTTGTAATTCAGAAAAAAATCTTAAGCCATCCGATTTTATGGAATCAGTATTAGTTTATTCATTTTATTGGCTATTGGAGCTGTTTTTATAACAAATTTAGGAACTGTCTATAATTTATTAGGGTCAGTAGCATGTAATGCAATTTAATTGGGACTTCCTACATTATTCTATGTATTTTTAGTAAAACAAGTGAAGAAAATGAAATTTCGAGATAATGTGAATAGAATATTTTATATTTTTGTCTGTGTTCTTTTGGGTGTAAGCATAATTCTAACATTTTTATGTGTGACTTGTGAATTTATATAACCAGAGAAAAATGATGTTGATGATTGATATTTGTATAACTATTTATAAATGATTCATTAATTACTAGTGTAAATTAATAAATAAAATAAATTATGGATTAATAAAATTCAGCCAATAGAGAAGAGAATTCAGTATAAGCAAGACTTAGAAGGAGAAGAAATGATTCAAATAATAGAGACTATTCTTGTGGTTGTGGTAAAAGCTATTTAAGTTATGCTGCTCTCTATACTCATTTAAAGTATTATGATTATATAATGAAAAGATAGAAACATGATTCTGTAGCTCCTGATGGAACTCAATTGCCTAATAATGCAAATTAAAGACCAGGTAGAGGTAGACCAAGAAGAGTAACTTAAACATAATATACTATGAGCAAGAAGACTTAGATAGAAAGAGTGCAAAATCTGATGATGGATAATCTGAAAGTGCAAATGAACCAGAGGAGACTTTAGAAGAACTTTTAACATTTTTGGATAGTTTAGGTAGTTTTAGATAACCTGAAAAATTTAATAATGAAATTGAAACTTAAGCATTTTTGCTTTAAAATTTTCCTTGCAATGTTTTTTCAAATTGTTCTGAATATTAAGGATTATATGATTTATTAAAAGATCTAACAAATGAGAAAGTAAGTAATGTTTTTATATTAAAAGATAAAAATTTAAGATATTGATCTCCTTGCTAATGAGCCTTTTGATAAAGATAAATCTTTACGTAAAACAAATATTATTAAGATATTGGCATATTTCTTGATATAAATAGGTCCAAAATTATGTGTTGAAGCATATAAAGAAGTAATTAGAATATATCATATTTTTAATAGATGGTTATATTCATAGTTTTTTATTAAAAATGTTTGAATGCATTTGGTTATTAAGCATTATAAAAATGTTATTAAGAATTAAAAAATGGAGATAATAAATAATTGGATATCAAAGAAGGTTTTTATTTCAAAAATATAAGTTAGAGGTTACACAAAATTAAGAGTTCTGTGATATTTAAATTGGAGAGCATATGCTATTGATTGCTAATGAATTTATTTTATCTTTTTTACCTTCATCTTATACAGGATTAGAGGCTGTCGAAAAAAATTTCAAAATATTTGGTAGCAGTGCTGAAAAATTAAAAAATGCTGTATATGTTACATAACATTTCTCTTATTGGTTATATTCTTTAAAATTTACAAATTCTAGATTAGATTTTTATACTGATGATGATTGATCATTTTTAATTATAAATGTGTGTTTAAATATATAGACAGAAATTATTAATTAAATAAATGAGTGAGTTGGAATATGTGAATCTTGAAAAACAATCAAAAGGAAATAAAAACAGAAATAATAATTAATTCAATAGAAGAGGAAGAAGGGGAGATAGATTCTAATCAAACAGAAGAACTAGACCTGTATGGAAATAAAGATAAATACAATAAAGATAACAACAATAGCAAGTACATCTTTTTGAAAACATTACAGGGATAATAAAGATTAAATAGATTCAGAAGAATACCAACAGGATAAGCTAGAAGATAAAGAATAAATAGAATCTAAAATAGGCCTAGATAATAGGAAAGAGAAAGAGGAAGAGATAGAGTGAGAGAAAGAGAAAGAGATAGAGATAATGAAAGAGATAGAGTTAGAAATAGAGATGAATAGAGATATAATAATAGAGATAGGGATAATGAAAGAGATAGAGATAGAGAAGTAAACTCTAAAGGACCTAGACCAAATGTAATTGTTAGAGGTTTAGATCCACAATAAACAGAGACCGGGCTTAGAGTAAATATCTTAATTTGATTATTTTAAAGGAATTTTGTTCTTAATATGGACCTATGGAGATGTGCAAATTGGAAAGAGACAATTTTGGAAATGTCAGGGTATTATTTTTAAATATTTGAATATAGCCTGAAGGAATTGGTTTGATTAGATTTTTTAAATTAGAAAATGCTGAATTATTTGTTTCAAAAGTTGATGGTGAGGTAGTCAATGTAAATGGAGATGATAAAAGCGTAATCATTTTATATAATTGGTAGTTGAGAAGATTGTCTGCTAAAATAGTTGGGCAGAATAATAAAAATAATAATGATAGATAAACTAGTGGAATTCTTAAGATAAGTAGAGGTCCTATTCAAAAGTAATTATCATCTAACATTATTAGATCATGGAGAAGATGAAATGGTGATATATGAATTAATAATATTTTAAACAAATCCTAAATATTTAGCATTAACTATGGTAAATAGCTTTATGGAGAAGTCTTTATAAGGATGTATTGTATTTAGATAATAATAAACATACTCTTTAGACTTTATCTATAAACTACTATCTTCACATATATTATCTATAATTATACACAGTTACGATACGAATAATATGAATACAATCATTTAATTTATTGCATTACTTTTAGGACATCTACCTTTGATTTAGGTTCTCTGATTTTCTTTGGTTCTTACAAACAATATTTGATCATAAAATATTTTAATGGATCAATCACTATTAAATCTAATAGTAAACTAGGTAGATATTCAATAAACCATTATAAATTATCAAAACTTAGAAATATAATGAGCCAAATTATTATTCCAATACTTGAAATCCAAATCATTATTAAAACATATTTCAACATTTGATGATGATGAACAATACTTTTTATTGCATAATAATCACTTATTTTTAATAAGAAACAACAACTTATTATAATCCCAATAGTTATCCAGAAATTGAGATTTGGTAAATATTTGATGAGGATTCCTGATACATCCAAACATATTAATTATCGAAAATATATTGTTAGGATCATAAATGTTCTTGAAATTCCTTCTTTATGGGAATAAAATATTTTACTAAATTAATGACATTTCTATTTTTATTTTTTATATATACGTAATAATCATTATCTGGTTTTGGTATTTAATAATTTGAATCCTATTTGATTGTTTCAACCTTTCCAATATGACTAAATTGTGAAATTTTTGGTTGATTTTATTAATATTTTTGGTTTATTGATCTAGGTGTAAAATCGCCTCCACTACTTCTATCACTTTATATTTAGGTTAATCTTTTTCCTGGAGTCCTTAAACTTTTCCTATTTGTAGTCTAAGCAGTCTCAATTCCTTCAAAAGTACCTATTGTAGGTTTTCTCAAAATTGTCCTTCTTAAAGTATTAGATCTTTGAGGAGTTCTATTTACTCTTGGAGATGACACTTATTTTGGGTCAACAGTAAAACAAACTGGAGAATTTTATTCTGTAATATTTCTTTCCACATTACTATATAATTAATCTTCTTAATTCAAATTTGGTGAATTATCTCCTGGATTGTTAAAAAAGTCCTCTAATTCATTGTTTTCAAATCTAGTTAATTGTTATGTTCTAGTTTGACTCTATATCTTAGATGTAATCGGTAAAATTCCAAAAGTTGTTTCATTAGGGGTTTTATTGTTAAGTTAAGGAGATATTGATGCTAATTTATATGATTTATCTAAAAGATATCCTATCAATGTTATCAAAAGAATGAATAATGTCCATGATGCTAAATATACTAAAATTATCAAGTTAGTAATCATAAATTTATTATATAAAATTTCATTCTAAATTTCTATCTTAGATTTAGTTTTATGAAACTTTAAACTCTTATATTAATTATGAATAATTATCTATGGTTGATATGTCTTTTGATTGATGTAATAATATATTATTTTTTTAATTAAATATAAAAAGGAAGATCATTTATATCTTAATAACATATAATCAATTAATTTAATTTTGATTATCTTTAAGTCTTTAAAAAAATTGAGTTATTTTAACTTATGTAAATATATCAAAATCTAATAGGATTTACATATATAATGAAATTGAGATAGATTTATATTTAATTTATTTGTAAAATGATTCTAGAATATTAGAGTGAAAATATATTGAGTTTTATTTTAAATTATTATTGTTGTCATATATATTATAACTCTATCTATTTTAGTTTTTTTCTTATCATTTATCTCTAGCCATACATGAAAATAAACTAACTATTCTTTTAAAGACATTTCTATCTTCATGATGACTTTTTGGAGCAATTTATTATTACTGGTAACTAGCTTAAGTTTCATCCGAATATGAATTTGAATTTTCTTCGTTTTTTAAATTGTTCTAAGATTCCCTAGTAATGAATGGATGTTATATTATCTCATTTAGTGTGATTCTTTTATCAGGTTCAGGAACAAGCATCTTAATTATTAAATCTTTTGCATAAAGATCAGTCATAGTAAACTTTGGTTGTGTGAAATTGAGGATTTATTCAATCATCTCTTCATCAGTACCTATTGAATTTATTAGATTTTAAAATACCAGAAAGAATTGGTTTTTTTTCTAACATCCAATATAAAAGACAACCTAAACTCCAGATATCTACAGAATATGATTGTGGATAATTCTTTAAAATTTCAGGTGCCATAAATTCATAAGTACCAGAAAAGTTACTTATGACATCTTTTTGAGTTGCTAAACCAAAATCACATAATTTAACATTATTTTTATCACTTAATAATACATTTTTTGGTTTGATATCTCTATGAATAATTCCTTTATTATGAAGATATTATAATGCATTGCATAATTAAATTATTATCTATTAAGGATTTATTTACATCTTAGTTGTCAAATGACCATTTTCTAAAAACATAGAAATTGAATAAATACTTGCATATTCTTAAATCAAATATAAATGATCATCTTTCTCTATATATTATAATAGCTAGATAATGTATTTATGCTTTAGTTATTTATGTATTTTAAGTTCTCTGTAAGCTAGATTTTTATTTATTTTTTTTATAGCAAAATTATATCCATTCAGTTATTTTAAGTACACCATTCCAAAACTACCTTTACCTATTAGTTTCATTTAATCATCCAATTAACTTACAGTTACTTTAGGAACTAATTCAAATAAACCATTGCAAACTAATTAATGATATCCTTCCCTATACAAAATGAAATCACATAATACCAATCGAAATCTCTACATTTGATTGAACAATAGAATGCATTAGAACAATTATCACAAGTTATCTAGGTGCCACTTATAATAGAATTGTATTGTATCTACTCATTGCATTTCGAGTTTTAGCAATTCATGTATAGGTTTCAGAAAAGGAAAATTTTATTAAACTAAAATAACAAATACATTTTATTCGTATTATATGTGTATTAACATAAAATCAATTATAGCTATATGGTACAACAATCTCTTCTTACTAAATAATCAATTACATAGTTTTACATGATGTAAGGGAACCAAATCAATCCAATCAGCACTATTCAATGGAAGCAAACCAATATTATATAATTTATAAAGCACTACTCCCAATTGCAATAATCCAGCAGATAAATAAATCAATTTATAGAAAAATAAAGAAATTCCTCTATTTTATAATGATGAAAATGCTTGATCCATTTTTGCAATTGTAGAAATAGCTTACCATAAAAATTATCCAATGATCACAATTGTAAATATATTCATCATATTTCCTGTCATATACAATGTAAACATTATCATAAATATATTTCCAAATCCTCCTTTAGCAATACCCATAGCTTTCTTAATATTTATTTTTATAATATTACTTTCTCTAAATCTTCCCTCAATTCTTATCCTTAACAATCATCAAATGCTTTTTTATAACCAATTGGATCAGGTAAACTTTTTTCTCTCTTTATTTTGATTTCCCACATATAAAAATATATATATATTGTTATTATATAAAATATATTTTCATCGTAATTTCGATGATCCAATTTCAACATTATAAAGTTCCTTATATATTTCTGAAATTGATTTATCAAGAGTAGATATTAAATGTCCAGAACCAGAATGAACTACAGGAGCCTAATAAATTAATGAGATTTAATACTTTATTATTTCTTTCTTTAATTACATTACATTTCTTTAAGATTTATTTAGAAGTTTCAACAGGATTAAATGTTTCTGTTTCATTACCTTATTTTGGCTAAGCTCCATTATCTTCTTGTTTATTTTAGTTTTCATATGTAATTGTTTTTTATCTTTCTTGAGATGTTGGAGGTTTTCTTCTGCTATCTTCTTATGTATGTACTTAAGGAAGTGATCGTGCATGTTCCATTAAAGTTACTTAGTATTTTTATATATGTTTTACATGGTAAATTATTGTACATAGTTTATGCAGCCTAAAAATGAGTTTTATTATGTAATGAAGGTAATAAGTTCTTTGCTATTAATCTTGATAAATATGCCTTTCTTTCTAGAGAAGACATTCCTTCTGAAAAATGTTCTAAATTAAGAATCTTTTTATGATCTAATTTCATGTTTTCAACTTGAGATTATGTATGATCTTTCAAAAATTATTCAATTCTTGCTAAGGCAGTTTTATCTCTATATCTAAAAACATCTCTTTTTATGTCTTTAGAAGGATCTCTTTCTCTAAAACAATATTTTCCTACTTTTAAATTTGGCAAGAAATCTAAATTATTATTTTTCTCTTATGCTTCTTGGATTCTATCTTTTTCATGCTTAAATCCTTTAACATATATTTATGGATCTCCAAGATTCTTTGCTGGATCTTCATCTCTAAATTAATATGCTTCAGGCGGCTTGTATTCATTACATACGACAGGGTTCTCCAACATATTTATCACAAAATTTTCTATTCTCTTCTTATAATTTTTAGATAATCTTTGATTGAGTTCTAATTTAATTATTTTTAAAATACCTTTACGATTTTCTCTTTATTTTAAGTAGTCCTTTTTGATTTTGTCTATTTCTTTTGTGAATGTCAATTACTTATCGTATTAGTAACAATTAAACATATGAACCTAATTTTACTCTCCTTTATAATAATAAATTATATTTATATAAAATAATATACTAGTAGTTATTGTATAATTATTTAGAAAACATAATATAATTCAAACATAATGAATTTCTATCATTCAAAGTAGTATTTCAATATCATTCAATTTTTAATATATTTAAATATTCCCTAGAATAAATATCCATTATAACCTTCCCCCCTCATAAAAAATTAGAGAATTAAATGTAGCTCTTAATAATCTAGACTATAAACTTAGATTCTATTAACTTTTTGTTTCTAACTGATAAAATAATTAATCAATTAGAATGTTAAACTACAAAGATAGAATTATGGAGAGTAATATTTATGTATTGAAATTAATTAAAAGAATTAAAAATAAATTGCTTTAGCATAAATATGGATTTGAAATTCAACCAACCTCAAAAAATAAAGAATAACTAGATTTATTATATTTTGTAAAAGGAATCATATACTTAATGGAAAAAGAGTAAGGTATAAAAAAGCATTTGATTTAGCTTCTAAACTTATAAACTATTTTATATGATCATTGTAATTAATTTTATAGAGATATAGTAATATCAATATTTGTGTTTTGTATATAAAAATAATTCAAGATTAAAGAACACATTTACTTCATCCATTATTATCATTATGAGACACAAAAACTAATTTTAGTTGAAGAATGGAAAAACTTAAAGTATATATTCAACAGAATCAACAATTCAAACTCTTTCTAGATAATTGTCACCTAAATCACCGTAGTTTTGGACTTCATCTGTTTTATCCTACTCAAGTATCATCCACTTCTTTATTAAAATAGATATGCCTGCTTAATCTGATGCATAATATTAGGTGAAAATCAAAGAACTCTTAGAAGAAAAATAAAAGTTGATTCATAAAAGCTCCATGCAAGATTTAATTATTAATAGATTATAATAAATAGAAGAATTGGAACCTACACGATCCTGCAGAATAAATACTTTAAATAATGTTCGCAATAATGATAAGAATCAAATCAATAAAATTTAAAACCCCATTTACACAAGAGAAAGAGAGAGCAAAGATGAGAAAATGTTATTTACTTTCTTTAGTCCAGAACCAAATCAGAAACCAAGCATATGCAAACTACCAAAAGTATTTTAAGTGATTCCAAAGAAAAGAAAATTTTTTATATGACCTTCTGTTATCATTTGATAACATAGTTAACTTATTATTTAAATCTAATTTTAAAAATATATCTTTTTCTAGTTAAAAGCATAAATTATTATGAAAATACCAGAAATTGGATAATTTTATTTTACATTTTTTTAAATGTTATTTTTATTTCGAGATTACAATTCATTTGATATTTTATATAAAATTCATACAGATCTCTATAATTTTAATGAATTCTATATTCAAAGAAATAATTATTGAATTTATAGTATTACATTGGTATATATAAATATATTTACCAAAATGTCAATCTCCATCATTTATTACATTAACCCATTTTGATTAATATAAAATAGAACTAAATTATCTTATAACTAAAAAATATGAATGTCTAAACTAAGACTTTCCAACCATAATTGTTTTTTATTTTTATTTCTAAAATTGATAAATAATTAAATCGTCATAACTTTTAAAGATTTAATTATATAAGACAATCAAGGTTTATTAAAATGCTTACTTAATTTATCATCCCATTCAAATTCAATATTTCATAGTGTAAAATACTATTCTTTCTAAATTTTATATTATACAAGTACATAACTTAATAAAATAACTTAGAATATGAATGTAAAGATAATCTGATAATTTACTAAGACAAAATGAACTGGTAGTTGAATATGACTCTACAAAAATGTTTTATGGGACAATTTTACTAAATCATAAACGATCGATAACTTGAATAGTAACTTTATATAATCTGAATAGGAAAAAGAATTATCAAGAATAATGTTGTTTTTTGATTAAAACCAAAGAGATTTAATATACAATTTTGATAATATTTATCAATTGAAACATAATTGAGGAAAAAAGATAAAAAAACACAAATTTATATTCATTGTAAAGGAATTAAATGACTTTCATCTAAATTTCTTTTTGTATGATTTATTATTTTTATATGAGATAATGCCGAAAGACTAAGTTTTATACCTTAAAGTAAAATTAATTATTTAAATAAATAAAAAAATGACAATTTTGTAATAATAAAATTGAATATATTAAATAATTCAACCATTTTACAAATTATTTTTAAACCTATGAACACATAAAAAGAAGAAAGAAAAATTTAGGTTAACACTATTTTCCTTTAGATAAAATGGTAAAAATGGTTAAGGTTTTAATTGTAAGGTAGATGCTTCTTAGATATCAGATTTCAAAATGTTCATTCAGATGATAGAAATTATGATGGCTCTTAATAGAGATGGTATTATTTAATTATAACTGTTAAATCATTTGTTACTTATTAGAATAGATATACAGAATAGAATATGATATTCAATTGGTTTTCATTTTGAGACTTTTTCATAGACTTGTAGATATTTTCTAAGATGAGAGAGCGAATTATTGCATATGTAAATTAACTATGAATAGATTAAAATGTATACCTCATATTTTTGAATAAAAATTTGAATAAGTTAAAGTAATCTTTGAGTGAAATTCTCTTATTTAAAGTGATAGAGATTGACTATCATATGTAGGCAATCATCCTTCTAAAGTTGATGTTCCAATAAGCTCTTATCTTATGTATTACAAAATTCTATTATTGTTTTCAAATTAAACTTCTTCAAAGTTTTATAATCTTCTTATGATTATGGAACATATCCATAACAGATATTTTTATTTAGTTAGAATATCATTTATTTTACTTTTGCCAGATTATCTGAATAGACTAGTAAAGCATCTTTATAATATGATTCTAAAATTAATTAACAATACTGATTACATTCAGATTCTATATCCAGTTTATATACAGGAGTTGAAAATTCACTTTTAGTGAGGAAATGATATTGGTATTATATTTAAGAATCAGTAATATCTAAGAGACAAGTATATTAAGAAATTCCATCTTTATTTTTCATTCTAATTCTTTTTTAAAATTTGCCTAGAGTTTCAGATGATCCAGAAATATATATTAAGCAATTTGATGGATTAAAACATTAAAAACAAACCTTTCTGTAGTTCCAAACATCCAATGTATGTTTAGTAGTTACTCTATTCGGTCCAGATTCCCACAATACTGTTTAAACACTCTCATATTGAGATATAAAATATTTATATTCAATTTAATGGTAGGCTATCTCCACTTCCCAAATATCATTCTAAAGCTTGAATTAATAATTACTTATGTCCAATTCATTCGAATTGCTTATTTAGGATTCCATTACCCTAAGTACTTTGAATTCCCAGAAATATAGACAGCCTAACCGAATTCTGTTTTGAATTGGATTTTCAGATGAATCATTTCACTAAAGAGAGTCAATAAATAATTAATTTCAAAGGATTTATTTGAGATGCTTAAGATGCTTTTTTTAATACGTAAGAATTTTAATATAAATTAGAAATTTGTGATTAAGTATAAATTTCACTTCAAAATATCAATTATTATCATAAATTAGCTTACTTATATCTAATTAATACATTTATATAACATAATACAACAAAAGAATTCAATTATATATTTATTAATAAAAATCAAATTGCTTAATAATTATTGACCATAATTCAATTAAATGTTTATAAGCTGCAAATGATAATAAAAATACATTTTTTTAGAATATTTATGAACATATTTTATTTTTAATTTGAATTTTATTAAAAAAACATAAATTCATTCTATCTAAATTTAAATAAGTAATACATAATCAATCATCTAAATTTAGTAATTAAAAATAATAATGAATATTTTAGAAGATATATAGATAGAATGAAACAATAAAATAATTAATATTTGTTTAATGTATATTTCAAATCTCTAATTCTTAGATATAGCTTTTGATTGATGGATTAAGTCTAGTAGTGAAAATCTCAATACATTCATTAATGATATTTAATTCATTAAATCTAAAAAATAGATAATTTAAATATTACTTAATTTATCTTAAATTTTGAGTAGCTCTTAAATCGTCATCACAAGTTTTTTTCCAATCATTATATTCTTAATTTTTTACAGTTAAGAGTTGCTCTTTTGTTTCAATATCATTTTGAAATTCAAGTAACTTTTATTTTTATTTTTCTGCCTCTGCTTATAGTGAGGCTATTGTAGTTGTTAAAGTTTATAATTCTAAATCATATCTACTTTTTTATAATTAATATAATTCTTCCTTTTATTCATCTCCAGATCTATCAACAGAAAGTAAGTGTTACAAAGACTTTTCTAATTAATAATAAAATTACTTCTACAAGTTCATCAATTATTTATATGATTTTTGGTACATTATCATCACCTGCAGCTGCAATCAGGATTTTTACTAATCCATGATATGGACTACTTTTATTTAATGATTCAAGATGTTTATGTAATTTAGCTCTAACATCACCTACTTATAAAAAGGAACTTTTAAGTTAAGATAAAATAGCTTTTGCTTTTTTTAATCCTGTTATAAAATCTATTGTTTCTTATTATTTTTGTGAGAAATCTTTCTAATTTATATATAGCACATACTTTTTCTACTGATCTTGAAAATTCTGCTCCAGTTCTTCTATCTTAAATTCGTTTTTATTAATCAACTTTATCTTTAACTTAATATAAAATGATATTTAATTCTTCTTATTTGAAAGGTAAAGCTCTTTCATTATCAGATTTTTTATTTTAAGCATTTTCAATTACAGTTTACAATTCATTAAATCTTAAATTGCAAGATTCTTAATTTTGTTTAATAGATTATGAATTCTCATCTAGATCAGTTTAAGTAGCCATTTACATTGCCTTAAGTTAATTTACTACTCCATCAACAGATGCACTTAAAAATTAATAATATTTTACTCTTCACTTTCTAATGTAATTTACATTGTTGCTATAATAGTTTTTCCAAATTCATAATTTTAAAGTTATGCTAATAATTCATAATCATTTGCTGTAACAACAAAGATGATAGAGAATATCAAGGATAAATTCATATTTATTAATAAAATAAAAACGATATTATAAACATAGATAAACATTATATTCAGGATATTCAAAAAATATTACATATATTTTAATGATCAATTCTTATATAAAAACATTTAAAAATTAAAGAAATAAAGAAATTTATGTAAAACTTATTCTTGTATATTAAAAAGAAACTTAAAGTCATTCCTTTCAAACTTAAATGTTACTAAAGTCAGCACTCTCAACGACTGACAAAGCTTATTCACTAATTCCAAGTTCTCTAGTGAACTCATTCTTTAAGTTGGTATAGGTATCGGTTTCTTCAGCATAAGTGTTATTTTCTAATTCAAGTTCTGCTGTATATTATTTTCTATCAGCTTCTCTTTAGTCTCTGAATTCACTTAATTAATCGATTTTTTCTAAATTTATTAAAATTTTTATTACCATTAGTTGCAGTCAAATCAACATTAACTCTATTTATTTATCTTTAGAATTCAGCATATTCATGATCTAATTAATCAAGATATTCTTCATGTTCAGCTTAAGCATCAGCTTCAGCAGCTGTTTAGGCATTGATTGAGTCAACAATAGCATTTCTAAAATCATTAAGAGCATCAACAATTTAACCAATAATTCCTTAATCTGAGAAATTTTAATTTGAAGCTAATGTAATAAGTGCCTTGATCATTGGAGCCATTCTTGATCTTGATTTAATCTTGGATTCAATATTTTTTAAGGAATTTTAGAATCTTTTAACCTAAAGAAGTGATGGATTAGTTAATGAAGAAAGGAGGGCAAGAGCATCATCAACAGCTGCAGTGGCATCATTTAATTCTGCAATTTAGAATTCGAAATCTTCATGTTCTTATTCTCTTGTAAGAACAGCTTCATCATAATTTTTTCTATTTGCTTCTTCGTTTTCTTAAATTTATTCAATTCTCACTTGGAGTTGTTCTCTTCTTGGGAATAATAAATTATCTAATGTATCTTATGTATTGTTAACATCTAAAAATATATTATTAAAATACCTATTACAGCATCTTAAATATCTTATTAATATCCAATGACTAATGAATTATGTTAATTAGTTCTTTATTAGAAATTGAATTCTAGCTCTTCTAATTCCACTTCAAGATCATTAATTAATTCTTCAATGGCGTCAATCAACTCTTAGACTGGTCCACCAGCCATTGAATGTAGTTCAACTAAATGAAGAAGAGCACTTCCATATGTGCTCTTTTTTAAATCAGTTGTCATTTTAGATAGACTTCTTTCTTAAACTCTAGCTGTGAATGCAATTGCAATCAAGGCAATGAAGAACAATGATTTCATTAAAATTAATATATATGAAAAATGAACACAAAAAAAAAAGCTTAGATTACAACAAAAACGACTAGTCTTATTAATTAAATTATCAATTAAAACCACTATCAGATTCTGTATCTGCAGCCAAATACTCACTGTTCCAATTCATTTTCTATTTCTACTCTAACTTCAAGAGTTTCCTACTAACCTCTCTACAAAATTCTAATTAGTATTATTATTATAAAATTTAAAATGGTTGCATTTCAACCTTATTATTTTTTTTATTGTTTGAAGAAGTAGTTTTTCGTAAAATTTTTATCTCATTCCCTAACTTAAAATTAAGTATAAAATAAATACTTTGTATTTTCCATTAATACCACCATTTATTGTTCTTTTGCTCAAAGATGGACGACTTAAAATAGATTCTGTATTTCCTACAAATTTTGTGTTTTCTTTCTATTTTAATACATCTTAAAATGAAATATATTATTATTCTTATTTCGGTTATTTTACATTCATTATCATTTATAACCTTTTATCTTTAATTCTTAAATCATTTTATTCAAAAAATGAATTGGAGCATTCTCCTTTAGATTCTTACTTAATGGTATCAATTTAACGTCGTTTTTCAATTATTTCCTCTGATAGTCTTTTTTTTAATTGTAATTTTAATTTTCTTAATGATGACAAACAATTTTGTAATTAAAATTATTCACTCCATTTCATCAAACATTTATAAAACAAAATAGATTTAGATTTCAATTTTAGAAACATTTCTAGAAATTATATATCTAATTAATTTGCTTAATTAGTTCTTAAAATTAATAAACCTTTAACTATGTCATTGCTAAATCTAAAATTTATTAAATAATTACTTACTTTTCTATATTATCATCATTAAAATTATCATGATATTTTTTTGATTCAAATTAAATCATTATACATAGTATTCTTAGTATTATTTGAAATACATACATATCCTATAAGGATAACAGATATGTATTATTTTTGTCAACATCTTTTATTGGATATATTTCATGTTCCAATAATTTTGTTAAAATCAATAACTATTTTTGTGCTTACAATCGATTACATAATTTCCGACAAAATTCAATTTATTCACATATCGTGTCAACACACATTATTATGTTTTAATTATTACTCAATAATACAAAGCATTCCTCTAATTTCTTCTTAACATAATTTGGCAAAGTCTATTCAACATAATATGAGTAGATGCTGCAATTCATTGATTTGTTTGAATTTAAATAAAAAATAATAACTAAAATAATCAAGATGTATATGATACTAATTGTATTCATTAATACTTAATACTTAAACAAATCATAAATAAAAACATTACAAATTTAAAATCTAGATTAATATAAAGAAAACATAAAGATTTTACATTTAATGGAATAACAAAAAATTATAATAAACCATTATAATATATTTAGCACTCTATTTTTAGGATATAGATTGTTAAATATATTATAATCCTTAAAATAATTATTTATTTGTTTTTACTTTTCTTACTCAATTTTTTGCTCAAAAAATCATCATTCTAGTGATCACATATATATTAATTTTCGTAAAACTTATTTTTATGTATATGATTGATAATTATTATAATTATTTTAATTAGCCGAAAAAGTTA
>JPFL01000129.1:59757-150218 GCA_000733385.1 Paramecium biaurelia
GCCGAAAAAGTTATGTTTTTTTTATCAAAGATGCTAATAATTCAAAAATATAATTTTTTCTAATTATAAAGATGCCCAAAAAAAGTTATATCATTAAAATACCTTAGAATGTTATTATTATATTCACCTTAAATCAATTAATTAAATATAAAAATAAATTATGTCTAAGATTTAACCTCTCAATAGTTATTTTTAGAATTAAAAAACTTACATTTAAGTTATGTCATAATAAGTGTTCAAACTGTATAAATTGGATTTCTATAAAACTTAATATAGCTTGTAAAGATATTACAATTTTATTAAATATAATCACTAAGTCATGAATGTAATATTATTATTTTGCTTTCATTTAAATTATTTAAAATATATATGTTGTTTATATATATCAATAAACAATAAATACTTATAGATATTTGTAGATATTATTATTATATATTAATTATTTAATCAATCAGCCTAAGTACTATTGTATACGTTTCAATATTTTTTAAGTTGACTCTTTACAAGGTACAGATAAGAAATTTTAAGATGTAGTAGGTTTTTAATGTTGTTATTAATAAGGTCTAATTTTACCTTTTTTTAGTAATTCTCTTAAATTATTACTTTGTTATTTATCTAAATTCATTAACATAGGTAGGATATCAAAATCATTACTAAAATCCTTAGAAAAACTTGGTTATGATTAGGGTTGTTTGATTTGCTTATTCTTTATTCTCTGTCTACTTGAATCACGATATTAAGCACGATAAGACATTATTTCTTAATATTAGTTTTTGTCAAATATATTCTATGATTAAGTAGGTCTGTGAGTTTTGATTTATTATTAATGAGTATTTTGTATTTTATTAAGTTAGACATGAAATTAAAACTTAATACTAGTGGATTCTATTCGTTTTCTATTTTATTAATCAATAAGTCTACTATTTAACCAATTTGATTTGATTTGCTTTTTATTTATTAATTGTTATTTAAACCAATGATATCGTTAACATAACAGATTTATATCAGTAATTTTGACACCATATAATTTACATTTAGTTGTTGTAACACATTTATATTAATATAAATGACTATCAAATGATTCTTCTCCTAATAAACATCCTTAATTAACTCGAGCTAAAGCATTGTGATCATCATTAATTTAACATTCCCCTGATACTAGAACATATATATATGTTAATTATTATCCTTTCTAATAAATTGTATTATTAGGATTATATTTAAATTTTATAAATTTATTCATTAGTGTTTTAACTAGTTAATGCATTTCAGTTTCTGATTCAGTAATTTCACTTACAAACCCTGCTTCTAATTATCTATATATTTTTGATTATTTTTAGATTTTGATTTGGTTTTCTACATTTTAATAATCACTTAAATTCATCTATATGATTACACAATCAGATAGAGCAAAAAGTAAAGTATTTTGTTTTTTCAATTGAAGATCATTGTTTAAGAGTTCCCCTTCTTTAAATAAGTAAGTTTGTTTAGTATTACAAACACACTGGTTTAATAAATATTAAAAGTATGATTCATTGTGCAGTTTTATTCCTTTTAATAGTTAATCTAATTCATTATTTAAATCCTATAGGTATTATGGTGGTAATTGAGGAAAGCGGTTATGCCTTATGCTATTTGTTCTTTTCAATTCTACCTTTTATGGTATTTCACAAACTTATGCTCTACGTAATCTTGGTTGATCATTAATTGCAAAAGTTAATAAACCATTTTGTTAGTATGTTGCAGTAACTCTTCTACCTGGTCTTTCAATAAATATATCTGATTTGTATTATTTCAAAAGTATTTTTCTCTTCTCCTCTAATTCACCTTCTGAGATTTCTTAATACTATTATATTGAACCTGAATATAGGATTAATATTTTATCTTATCGATCATTAAATTTCCAAATCAATGAACCTATATAATAAATCAATAAGACATACCAGATTCATAATTTGTCAATACTGCATTTTGGGCCATTACACGAAGCAATTCTTTATAAAGCTTAGTTTTTGTTTGGTTTTATAAAATATCAAAATATTACAAGCAAATCAATTGATCTTCAATAGCTTAATGATCTTTACGACATCTTTCTTCTGGGTCTTTTTGTAATAAATATATTAGCATATAATTAATCAAAGTAAAGTAACTAATATTATTTTAGAGGAAATAAAATTAATAATAATTGAATTCTTATCTTATTGGCTACGTATTATTCTAATAGCTAGAATCAGTAAATAAATATGGATTATTTATTTAATTTAAATGGTTTTTTAAGATTTTCTAAATAATAAAATTAATTTTCTTATAATAATGTATTTATTATCAAATCAAATAATTGTAATCATTAATAATACTGAATTATTTTTAAATCAAAAATCAATCTCTAAATTTCTGCTTCTCTAGGAATCAATATTTAGCATATTAAATTTAATAATACTTTTTTTCTTGTAATTAACATAAATCTTATTCTAATTAAAAATAGTTATTAATGAAATGATAACAATATTTGGAAAGAAAATAAATTGTAAGTTATGTTACATAAAATTAGGATAAATTAATCTGTACCTACTTTTTGTATTACAGTACCTTCAGTTTTTGGTTTGTTTATATTTTATACATAAGATATTTCAAAGAATGTAGGCTTGTTTAATTACTTTAATTTTTTATATCTAAAGACTAAAATTCATAATAGTTCTAATAGCATAAACTAATTGATTATTAATTTACATGATTAAAAGTCTTTTGAATGATTCTCTAAATGTCTCTAAATACTCTTTAAGTTTTCTAACTAAAGTGAGGATTTCTTAATTATCAATTGCATTAAGTCTCCTTTTAACCAACTTAATATCTTTGAAAAAAATTAGCAGCTTCATAAAAAAGTATTCATATAAATACTGGTTTCTGACATTTAAAAGGTAAAAGATTATCAATATTGTTTTGTTAACCCTAAGTTTTGAGTCAACAAACTTAAAAGTATATGAATAATAATTTAATACTAAGTATATTTTAAAAATGAATTAATCTAAAGATAATAATTTTCTCATATTATTCTTTAATATGAAGATCGTTTATTATATTTTACTACTATTTGGTTTGATTAAGATTGTTTTCTCTTTAATGATTTTGAGTTCTATAGGAATTGTCAATATATAATATCTAACATAAGAATATCTTTTGTATATTTTAAAATTCAAAAATTAACAATAAATGTTCTTTTAATGAGTTGTATAAATACTTATTGAGTTGATTTATTTGAAGAAATCATATATAATTATTTATTAATTATTTATTTATGCCTATTGTATAAGGAAAAGCAAAATTGTGGCATCCAACATAGGAATAACAAGTAGATTATTATTAAATATAAAAAAGGATGCATATGATGACAGAATGATTGCCAACATTGAATTGAAATCATTAGATTTTGATGATGAAAACTTTTCTCCTGTGTTTAATAGAAGCAAAAAAGAATTCTTCTTATAGGCAAGTGAAAGATATAAGAAAGATTTGTCTAAAGTAATTATGATTATTAAAAATTAAATAGTTAGCTAGACCATTTTAATCATATACATGTGAAGAGTTTGTTAATAAATACATTTACATCAAACCAAATCACACTTATTGGAGAGAATGGACAGTTACTAAATGGTTGTCAGGATTCGGTTTAGGGTATTTGGTTTTAAGAGAAGTATAAAAGAAATTTGAATTTAGTTACCACTACGTAATTTTTATGCAAGAGTTTTTGTTATGTGGATATTCTTGGCCAAATTAAGTGATCACTTTACTTCAATTCTTCCATATCATGGAAAAATAGTGATATCTACTTAATCTGATAGATTTTCAAAGTAAAATAATAACAAATATCTTATAGTAAAGATATCAATCAATATCATAATGTTTGTAGTGCATTACATTTCTTAGAAATGCCAACATTTTAAAATAGGGTTTCAGAATCTCTTGCTTGGAGATCTAAATAACCAGCTCATTTATTATATAATGATACAAATTGGTGTTTACATATTCTTAAAAAATGGCATGGTCGTGATACTCATATTGCACATTGGGTATACATTATTTATTATATTAAAGGATGGTACATTCAATCAACCCTTGGAAAGATTAGCAGATCCATATCATAAAGATGCCCACTTCATCCATTGGATTTGAGTATATGCATACAAATAAATACAATTATTATTGTCATTATTATTTATTTAGTAAAATGAGTGATAGTGTTGCAGATGATATATCAGATAGAGAAATGATTGAATTTTCAGAGGATGAACATCTGACCTTCTTTTTTAATATTGATCAAGTACTTTATTTAATGACATTAAGGTTTATGGTGAATTCCCAGGAGTTATATAAAATTATGGTACTTTTGCATAATCACTTTAAATTTGTCGTTAACTTTCCAATCTCATTATAAAAACATCTATAGCTGATGCATAAGAGAGAGTAAGACTCTAAAATAATAAATAAGTTTATCCTTAGAAATATTCCAATTAATGCTATTAATGAAATTGAAGCAGAAACTACACTACTATTGAATGCCAAATTAAATGATGGAGGAATAGAAGTTAAATCTTGTGATTTAATTGAAGATCAAGAACCTGTATTTAATTATCTTATATAAAGGAACCTATCTTTTGTGATAGATGGAGAAGAAACAGAATTTAAATGATGATTGGTATTTTATAATAAACTAAATAATATAGAAGAGGAAACTCATGAAAATGATCAAAATGATGAAAAATTAATAACTGATCCCAATAAAATTGTTTCTAGATCTAGACTCTTAGATACTAAGAAAACCACTGTCAGACTTCCTACTACACCATAACCCTAAAATTAGATTGAATCTAAAATAATCTAATTATTTTAAGAAGAATTTGAAGATGAATTTGAAGATAAGTTAAGAAATGCTAAATTGTATGAAATGAAAAAGAAAAATGAAATTGAGTAAAAGAAAAAAGAAGATAAATTATAAAATTATGTAATTATACATATATAATTTGAGATTGAAAAAAAAGATGGAGGAACACAAAAATATACTTATGATTTTGATGGTAAAATTCTTTTAGCTAGAGCTATTAAAATGGATAAACTTTAACCAACTAATCAAAAATTGAAAGTAGAATTGAAAGAACCTTCAAAGTCTGATTAATAATAATAGCCATAAAAAAAAGGAGGACGCAGAGATTCTACCAAAATTAATAAGCCATAATGTCCTGAATAAGAGATACCAAATAGAGTATATTATTAACACATAAGGTTTTATAAGAACGCAAAGATACTACAAAAGAAGTGATAGGAGATAAAGCATTAAGAATTGATAAAACCTCATAATTTCCTTATGAAGTCTTTACAATGAATAATGGAGTTAAATTGTACTATGAACAGAAAATGAAGGAAGGAGTTAGACATTAAATAAGTGATTCTGCAGAACATTTATAATATAAATTATCAGGCTCAAATTTACTCTCTGGAGATGATGCTTCTTAATTTGCCTCATAAATTAGATTAACTAGAGCTGAATATTAATTGATAACAGATGCCTAAACTTTATAGGCAACCAAATCTTAGTTTATGCCTAGTGAAAATATTAATGTTCCTGATTAATAAAACACTCAATAATCTATTTTATTAAAAAAGAAATTAGGTGAAATTGGAAAAACTGAACTACCTTAAGATACCAAATAAGTTTAGTTTAACATTGGATCTAATTTATTACAACCATTAAAAAAAGAAGTACCTTCCTAACAAGCTTCTCAAACAGAAAGAATTCAATTAAAGAATGTCAAAATGATAGAAAATTTAATTGTAACTGGGCTTCCTGATACTCCTAAATCATCTAAATAAGAAGCTCCTCTACCTTAAATTCCAGATGGAGTTTCTAAGTAAATTCAATACTAATTTATTTAGGAATCCTATTGATATATTCAATTAATAGTTATTATCTTAGAAAGAATGGAGTAAACAAATGGGAGCTAAAACTACTTACTTTCCTCCAGTTCGGCAACAAAAAAGATCATTAGAGACTAAAGCTTATAAAGGAACTTTAGAATAAATGTAATATCTATCTATTAATATTTTAAAGTTATAAGATGCCAAGAGAAAGACTTGTAGCTTAAACAGGCAGAACAGCTATGAATTTTTATAAATCCAATTAGGACGGTAATTTAAAATATTATGTTTATAGGACAGAAAAATATAAAAAAATCTCTTAGCGAAGGATTAATGTAAACATTTTATACAACTCATTCTAAATTTAGCGATAAACTTAGATAATGATTTTTATTATATATTTATCATTATTAATATTAGACTGCAATTTTCTTTTGTAATTAATTCTACAAATATGAACAAATATATTTTCTTAGAGTTAACATTTATTTTTATAGTTTAATTTCTTTATGATTTTATATAATAGAAATTGTAAGAGGTCAATCACTGTTATAAGAACAACGCTAAAAGCATCATAAATTTTCTTAGGTAGTGAAAGCAGTTTATATTAAAAATCAAACCATTATTTTTAGCATCTTCATAAACTAACTTAAAATAAAAAATAACTTTTAATCTTAGTAAAAAATAGGAAGACCAAAAAGTAAAAAAAAAATCATAATTAAACCTTTCAATAATTTAAATTTTGTCCAAAATAATATCTAAATTAAACACCTTAATAAGTTTCAACTATTCTCAAATTTTAATGTAAGAAAGGGAGATATTTATAATCTAAATTTATATTTTTAAAGAATGTAGAACTTTCTTATTAATACAAATAAGTCTAACTATAGTCAAATATTCAGATAGCATCTATTTTTATATTCATTCTTTCACTTTTTAGATAATTTGTATATATAGTCTTATATTAAATATCTAGCAATTAAAAATCATATAATTTAAATTCCTATTTTTCTTAACACAACATTAAGGTTTAAGTAATCATTTTAATTTGTGATTTGATTGGAGAATATATTCAATTAAGAATAATTACTTAAATTCTGGATTTTTAATAAATATTTTTTGTATCACTTAAAGTAAGAGGAATTGTATATGATCTTGAATAAATACTAAATTCAAATATCTTTAGAATTTGTTAAAGCTTTTGTGATGCTTAAATTCCATAATAACAATTCAAATAATGATTAAATTTTTTTATTCATAAAAATAACTATGAATTTGCTATAATTAATGGAAATTGAAAGTAAATTTGAGCATCTTTCTATTATTCCAATTTTTGATGAAATCTTAAAGTACTCATTTCAATTAACAAGTGGTGGTATATAAACTGGAATTTTGACAGAATTATATGGTGAAGCAGGTTGTGGTAAGACACATGTTTGCATGACTTTGATGATTAATACTATAATAAATTATAAAACCTCGAGAGTAATTTACATTAGTACAGCTAAATAATTACAATAAGATCGTTTTAATCAACTATTATGTAAAATTAGTTATGTTATTCGGAATTAGAATATCGTGTAGGTAAGAAATCTAAGGATAAGTTTACTAATTTATTTAACAAATGTATAATACAGCATCTAAATAATACTAAATTTATGGATGAATATATATATGAGCAACTACCAACTTTATTAGAATAATACTAATTCAAATTAATTATTATAGACAATATAACAACTTATTTGTAGGAATTATAATTAACTTTAAATTAGATGTAAAAAACATCAATACTAAAGAAATTCTCAAATCATTTTAGAAAACTAGCTAAAAAACACAATATAGCTGTGGTATTTGTAAATAATGTGGTGGCTTCTACTTAAAATAATAAATTATTTCCAGCCCTAGGAATAAAGTGGTCTGAAATGATTGATGAAAGAATATAAGTAGAAAAAAAAGGAATGATTCGTCATTTTAGACTTGATATATCTCATCGTGTTGCTTTAGATGATGCTGCATTCACTATATAGGAAAGTGGAATCTACCCTTAAGTTGATTGATTTAAACTTTTTCCAATTAAGTTAAGTATAAATTAAATACTCTAATTGCTCTTATTTTTAATTATAAATAAATTAGTAATTAATTAAGATTAAATTTATAATTAAAGAGGTTGAACATTGTTTTCTTTATGTTTATAATTAATTTGATAAGAAGTTATAATAAATTGTTTTTGTATGAACATTAATGTATTAATTTATGGAATAATATGTAATAGATTTTTTCTCAATCTCTATTTGCTATTAAATTCAAATAATGATCAACTTGTTCATTTGTTAATTTATGGAATTTTTTGTCTTATTTAGTCACGATTCCTACTTCAATGTCAGTTGGTTTAAAGTCTTATGATATTACCTATAATATAAAAAAAAAGATTTTACATTTTATAATGTTTATATAGCAAGCATAATGGTTTCATCATAATTTAAATCTGCCTTTTTTTTGATTTATTTTTCCAAATAGTTAATTGCTTCTTATTCTTTCACTCCACTAGCAGTTGCCTTATATCCACTATAATGTCCTGATGGATCGAGTTTATATAATAATGGACCCAATTCATCATCATATTAACATAAGATAGTCTCTACACCATATGATCTCATTTAATAATATTAAGTATTGGTTTATGCTAAATCAGCCATTCTTTTTGATAATACACCAACTGGACAATAATAACCTAAAAGTATAAACAATGATAATACCATTTTTTAATCTAAATTCTCCTGCTTCATATCTCATTCTTGTTACAAGAGCTCTAGAATCTGATGGAATACCTGTTGTCAAAGCACCAATTTTTTCAGAAACATTGAATAGATTTGTGACAGACTTCTCATCAATTAATTTATCTGGCACTCTTTTTTCTGTAATCAAACAAACTGTGTCAGTTCCTTTAACTCCAATTGATGTTAATCCACTTGTTTTCACAGCTTTAAAGGCATATTCAACCTAGTATAATCTACCTTCAGGTGAAAAGAGTGTAATATAGAATTCATGACCTTGGCTTCCCTCTACTCATTTTAATTAAATTATCCTAATCTCAAAAATTAAATAATAATCATTTTTTAGTTAAAGCACCTCCTTTTTTCTGAGAAGAGTTAAAAGTATTTGAATTGTAAATGATATTTAAATTTTAAATCTTAATTGATTAGGGTTGTTTAGCTATAGCAAATTATTGTTGACTAAATTAAGAACCTGAAATTTTAATTTTATTTGTATCTGAAACAAATCCTACTTTTGTATCTTTATATTATGGAATCAATTTGTCAATAGACTGCTAACACTTAAACTAAACATTATACCGTTTTCTTCATAGTTTATTATTATTATTATTAACTTTATTATTGCCCTCCTTAATCTTATTATTATATATTGTATGCATATGCTGTACTTTACATATTTAATTATTATCCCAAATAATTAGGTACCTTAAATGATGTCTATTTATAGTATATCTAATAATACTTTAGTTCGTATCACATTCTATTAATTAGTTGGTGATTATGCTGTTCTATTTACTCCAGCACTTACTTGTCTTTTCTCTTATTCATTTTATAGATTCAATTCTTTCATGAATTCTATTGCTTCTGGTAAATCTTCAAAATATTAATGTTTTAAGGCTTGTCTACAAGTTAATCTTTCATTTGGTTCCATTTTTAATAATCCCTTTACAAAAGTAATTGCCTTTTTAGGTAATTTACATAAATATCTATTTAATTAATTGAATTAAATCTACCTTTATTCCAACGTTTCTGGTTTAGAGATTTCAGGAAATTTCATTCCTAAAAATCTTGGATTCTTTGAAAATGTTTCTTATTAACTAGGAGTTAAGGGTCCAAGCATTTTTTAGATTAAATATAATTAATCCATCTCATTCTCACCTGGAAACAATGGATTACCATCAGTTAATTCACACAATAAACATCCAATTGCCCTTTTATTAATATCACTATTACCACATATCAACACCTTTATCATAAATTGAATAACTTAATAATAATTCAGGGGCTCTATACCATCTAGTTGCTACATAATCAGTAAGATCCTAAGTTTATGCTGTCAGTGACTTAATATTTGTTTCTATTATACTCTTGCAAATCCAAAATCACATAATTTCAATATACTCGTATTACTTATTAACAAATTCTCAGGTTTTATGTCTCTATGAACTATATCATGTTAATGACAACAATAAATAGCTTTCAGAAGTTAAAAGATAGTTTTTTTTATATACAAAGGCTAAAATTAATCTACTTAATATACTTCTAAACCAGAAGGTGATGTTTCCAATACTTCCAATAGATTTCTTTCCACATATTCAAATACTAAATATATTCTTCCTTTTCTAATAATAATAATAACCCTAACTCTTTACCTTTTAAATGCCTCCTTTAATTCTACAATATTGTTATGTCTCAATAATCTTAACACCTTTACTTCTCTTTAAATGCTCTTCTTAACAATCTCATTATCTTCTGTTTCCTTAAATTTTTTTATTGCCACTATTAATTAAATACACATATCTACCAATCTCATTTGTTTCCTTATTTTTGCATTTTAAAACTACTCCATAAGCACCTTCCCCAACAACTCCTAAAACTTCATATTTATTCATTTTTATATTATTATTATTATTAATTGTTTTATTTAAAGGATATAATAATCAATTGATTTTATTTGAGCGACCAAAGTAAATCAAATAGAATTCAAAATTTATCTGTTTAAAAGTATTATTTGTAATCAAGAAATCTTATTTTATTATCACAAAAATAATTCAGAAATACAGTTAATTATAAAAACTTTGTATAAATTATAATTTTAAATAAGATTGTGATGATTAAATACATACTGATGTTTTCATTCATTGATAAAGTGAGAATTTCCTATTTAAATTGTTAATTTTATTACAATTTAATTGATTGTTAAGAGAAATGTGGAGGTGAATTTATGATATAGCTTCAAATAGTTATACATTCGCATGATTATTTTATTTATTGAATTGGTTTATTAACATAATAAGATTTCCAATTTCAATTTCATGAACTTTTAACAAAAGAATGTTTTCAATCTCATCTATCGTATTTATAAAAATTTGTTAAAAAGTATGAACTAATAAAAATTTGTAAACCCAATTCAACATTTTAAGGTAGCCTATATTTTTTAGTATTATTTTATGAATAAAAATAATGGATTAACTTTAAAGATATTAATTTTATAATTTAATTATTTAACAAATTCTTAATTTAAAACTATTTAATAAATCTTCAAAATTCTTCATATTCATCTACTTCAAGTAATTAGCCACTTTCTCTTTGATCATATTCATAAAATGCTTTAGCATCTATTAGCATACTAATGATGATATCTCCTTGACCACAATTCTATAAATCTGTTAAGGTGATAGCAGTTGCCATAGTTGGTTTAGCCATATCGAATATTTCATCTTTAACATCTTCAACATTAAAACCAAATTTATCCTAATATCATATATTAAATATCTACTTTATGTTCTAATTTTTAAATAATTGGTCTAAAAAACATGTTGATGACAAAAGAATCAATAGCTATTTTATGATACACATTTAAAATTCTCCAGAAATACTATATTGCTTATTAACTTTTCTTATTTTCCATTGCAAGTACAAAATCTATTGTCATATAAATTATTATTTATACCTAAAAATGTTTTGTAATCCATTTCTCCTTCAAATGTTTAATACTCTTCAAATACTCTATCAATAAATATATCTGTTAATCCCCATGAATATTTAGATAATTCTTATTTTGATAATAAACCATTATGATCATTATCCAATTTCAAATATCTTTCATAGACTTTTAAAGCCGATTATTTTGAAAACCAATTCTGACCTAATTCTTCTAATGTTAACTTTTCTTATCTTAATTCATATAATTCAGCTAAGATTGGAGATGTTAACATATCTTTAATATATATTCTTCCTGTTCTTTTTGAATCCAAAAAGAAAAAGAACTTTCTTACAGCTGTAATTACATAAAAAGGATAAAAGTTTTACTAAAATAACACTTGATCTTACATCTAATTTTTCTAACTAAGGAAATGTAGGTATTAATTCAAAGATATAATTCTCAAGATCTTTTTCTCTTAAATATCCATTTCTATACAAATAATATACAATAAATTACCCAATAGAATCATATAAACTTATTTATATTCTAGTTTAAAATAGATTAACTTTTCTAACTATTGAATGAAAAAATGCTACAATATCTATTCTACCATATTCATCTCTGTCAAATTTTAAAAAAGTAGATGCACTAAAAAAATGTCTACATTTAATAGGTAATAATGATGCAATTGTTAAAAATGAATTATAATTAATTCTTTCTTTCTTATCATCAGGTGGTGATATATTATTTTTTAGTTCTGTCCATAATTTTTCCAAATCCTCTTTATCTAAAATTTCACCTGTTTTATGATTCAAAAATCTTGTTCTAGCTTCTTGTCTTACTCTGAAACTTAATTAGTTTTCATTTGTAACTGAGGCCTTTTAGAAAAATTTAGGTATCTTTTTATAACTTGGATCTTCTTCTTATTCCTATTAAATTAGACTGTTAATTATACTTTCTTTCTTGCTTATTCAATATAATCAAGAAACATTTGATCAGTTTCATCATCTATTTCTTATGCAGTTCTCTATTGTTTAGAATCAACAAACTTTTTCAAAGTACTCACCCAATCAATACCCTTCTTAGACATATTTGAATTTTTTTAGTTAATATATAATATTTATTATTAAGGTTTTCATTTAAAAATTTAATCAGAAATGTTTCTTCTTCCTCCTTAAAATTCAAATTCATTATTTGATTCAACTACTTAACCAGATTCAGGATAAACATTTCTATATTTTGGTCCTGTCTATGGTTCATTTTGAACTTCTTAATTATTTATCACTTTCTTCATTCCAAATACTAGACCTATACAATTTTAAATAATTGATTTACCATATAATAAAGGAGTTTATTTAGAATTATTATCTTCTACAATTTTCAATTTTTTTGTAATGAATCCTCTATCAAGCATTTCTTAAGGCATTCCTGCTTCTGAACTAAAAACACTTGTTGTTTAACTATAATGATTGTATTCCATGTATTCTCTAATTAAATCATTAATAATCATATTTTCTAATTCAAAATCCAAATATACCCATAGAGAGTTTAGGTTTGTCCTCTGGGTCTTCATTCAAAGCATTAAATATCTCTGCTCTTATTCTTGCTCTTAATTGAGGCAAAACTCCTCGTTATTCAAGAGTTTCTTTCAGAGCGTCTTTCATTTCATTTATTGTTGTCATAATTTTAATTAATAATATGAGAAAGCAATTCTCATTTAAGCCCATATCAACTCACAATGATAATTAAAATTTATAAACCAAATCAGACTCTATAGGTAGATTTCGCTCTATAATCCCTATTCGTAAAATACAAGCCACCTGTTAATTTCTAAAAATGAAACAAGAGTTAGTACTTGAATTTCCAGAAATCCCAATTCATTAAAAGAATCAAATTTCAAATACAAAAATCTTTTCAACAAAACCTCAATACAATACTCATTTCCCTATCAAAGAAGATCTAAGTTAATTTTCAAAAAAGATTTAATAAACAATCAAAACTAGCTTTAAGAAATGTCTATATTAGAATAAATCAAATTAGGTAATTAATTCAAATGAACTCTCTACTGTACTTTATTTCAATGTAACTGTATCATTTGAAGAACAAATTACATCTTATTAATTTATTCGCCGTTTGGGAATTATATAAAAAACTTAATAGAATGTTAGTAAATAATTTAAAGCCAAAAATCTTCTTAAAATTGTAGGAGTCTTTGAAAAATATGATACTAGACAGATTTTCACTTTTAAGGTATTTATACTATGATTTAAGATTAGAAGTTTTTATAAAATGTATTTACAAAATTAAATTGAATGGAACTATCAACATTTTTATGATCTCTATCCAAACTCATTAAATTTAGATAATATAGATAATAAAAAGAATAATTTAATCTCTCGATCAACATTCTAATTTAGTTAAAAAAATGAATTATTTAAATTACACTAATAATTTTATGGAAATTTAAGTATAGAAACAATAAATAATGAACAATTAAATTTATTAATTGAGTATGATTATGAAGAAGAATAAAATTTAACTTGTCTTAAATTAATTTAATGTAATAAGAAAATCAAACTTTTTAAATCTCATCTTCAATGCATAATAAATAGACTGGATAATGAGACTTAAAATTAATTACTTACAGAATAAGAAGAACATTCTTTCACACTTTCATACTAAAATCCTTAACATTTTATTAGGCATATGTAATTCAAAATTACTGATTAAAACTGTATTGCTATTAGATTTTATAATAATTATTATGAAATATTAGATGGTATATTTGAAGATACTCATGAAATATTAAATTTATAAGATAATATTACAATGCTTGAATTTGAAGAGCCTTAAGAAAATCAAAAAAATAAATTAGTCTAATCTGTATAACAACAACAAAATTAACCAAAAAAATTGAATTTTGAATCCATAATGAAAAAATCAAAACATCAACCTTCTATTACATAAGAAATATCACCAAAAAGTGATAGATCCTAAATAAGTTCTATGAGAACTCCTAGAGAAGGTTAATTATTACCAGTTCTAATTAAACCTTAACTAGAAAACAATAAAATAAAATTAAGAACTAGTCCTCCATCTTATGATGACAATATTAGCAATTCTAATAATATTCAACAGTCTTCTACTCATCATTCCAAAACCATTTCATAAACAGATATGGTCTCTATTAATACTCCAAGATCATAAAGAACTTCTTTAGCTATAAATTTGTCTCTTAGAACATCAATGACTAAAAATTCACTGAAAACTAGAACTTTAGTAGTTGAATAATTTAAGAAATCTTCATAAAAAGCAAATCAATTAGCTGGATCATTGATTTAAGAAAATAAATATAATGAAGTACAATTTAAAGTAATTAATAGCTTGTTGAATTATTTAATAACAATCCTAATTTAAGAATAGATGAAAGAATATCTAATGGGAATACATATTTAATGTTGGCTGCTTAAGGAGGTAATTTAGATATCTGTGAATTAATTCTGTCTAAAGGAGCCTCTGTAAATTTATAAAATGTATAATTATTAAATAGTAATTATTAAAGTTACAAGGA
Source organism: Paramecium biaurelia (assembly GCA_000733385.1). NCBI lineage: Eukaryota > Ciliophora > Oligohymenophorea > Peniculida > Parameciidae > Paramecium > Paramecium biaurelia. The sequence goes on from JPFL01000129.1 coordinate 74,942, forward strand.
GACACTGCTCTACATAAAGCATTTCAATATGGCAATTTTAGTATTGCTGATCTTTTAGTATCTTATGGAGCTTAAGTAATGGTAAATAACAAAGGTAAGACACCTTGGTAATTATGAATAATTTACTTTTATTCATTATAAAATACAATTTAATAAAATTCTATGATGACTAATTCAAAAAACAATAAATTATAAATATTTTCTACAGAGAAAAATTATTTTAAATCTTAAAGTTCAAAATATGGTTGTAATTTAGGTTATAATAAAATTAATAAATGAATCAACAATTTAGAGTGGAATACTTGAGAATCAATCCTTATCGATACCGTAGATTACCTTCACTTAATGCCACAGGCAGTCAATTTTTCAAGTACAGAGAGAGTTATAGGTTAGTCTCTCTTAAGAAATGGTTACATCTAGAACTAAGAAGAATTTAGTAAAACCGATGCTGGTATACATGTTGATTATTCTCTAAGTAAGCTCTGTAACACAAAAAAGAGGATAGCAAGAACTTCTATCATCATTCTACTATCTACAATGTAAAAGAGTTTAAGGAATTGAGTAAACTTTAAGAGTAAATATATATTATTACATTTAGTTATCAAGAGCCTAATCTCACTAAATACACAGAAATGTAGACAAAAATTATGGTTGCTGATTTCAAAAAGAAAGTAGATGCTTTCCTATCAAAAAATAATTATAAGACTAATTTGATTGGTAGTAAAATAACTTCATCATTACATGAATTGGAATCATTTCAATCTACTAATAATGAAGAATAGCTAAACAAATCTCTTTGTTCTAATAAATATACCATTCGAACTGAATGTAAATAATCGTTATTATTTTAGACAAATCTATGAAAGCAACTGAGATACTAGTAATTAGTAATAATAAGGTTGTTTCGAGATAGATAATATCAAGTGAATTAATTTAAAAACGATTGCTTAAATAAATGGAAAATTTTCTTAAGGATGATAGATTTAACTATGATCTAAAGTACTCAATAAATTTTTATAAGGATGCAAACTATGATAGATTAATATGAAGATATTGTCAATAGAATTAGACAGTAGGCATATACAATTAAAATACCATAGAGTTATGAGATTTAAATGAGTGACTACAATGAATTTTACTATAAAAAAGAAGACCCATAGATTCCATCTTTAAATGATAAATTAGAACTCTTAGCTGACTAAATTATATAAGAAATCTAGGAATCAAGATTATCTACACCATATATGTAAAGTCAAATTAATGAAGAACAACAAGAGGAACTTTCACCATATATTGATGAAGTAATTAAAACTGAACCTGTATATTCTAAAGAAGAAGAAATTCAGATTTTGAACAATGAATAAGTTTGTGAAAGAAAGATATCACAAAGAAAAGGGAAACCAAGAAAAAAATAATAATAATAATAATAATTATAGTAATAATAACAATAAAATGAATCTGATAATAATAATCCAAACTCTTAATAGTCTAGTTAATCAGAATTAAATGATGTTTATACTTCTTAATAATTTCATCATTAAAGAGAAATAAGAGAGAAAAAAAATAATTAATAAATTTCTCAACCAATATAAATTTAATAATAAAATAATGTTAACATTGAAACTGATTATCAACATTAAAATTAACAACCACAAAATTAACATAATGTCTAGAATGCTAATAAAAAGCATTTAACAGTTGATAAATAAAAAGGCAAAGTTCATTCAAGAAAAGTAACAGGAGATACTGTTACTGAAAGATAAGTCCCTACATATTTAGATGTTCCAAAAGAATAGATTTTAGAGACCTTAAGTGAAAAATCACATGATGAAACCTAATAATTTGAAGAAATTAAAAAAAAACAATAATCTCCAAATTAAGAACATTAAGAAATTAAATAAATAGAAGATTAAGAAATTGATGTTAAAGATGATTAAGAAGCAGTAAATTAATAAATAGATCCCCCTGAAATATAACCATTTATACAACCATTTTCAAATAGTAAACCTTTACGCAATCCTGAATAAAGAGATGCTATAGATATTTGGGATAATAATATACCTTCTGTAATTAAGCCTACTCCTAAACCTAAAATAGATTTATAAGAGAACAGACCAATTGAATAGAAATAAAAGGAAACTAGTAATTCAAATCAGTAATCAACAGAAGATATGGTCTTAAATTAACGAAAAGTCTCAGTAGTTTCAGAAAAATAATTAATTCAATAAGACAGTATTAATGAATAAACTATGAAATCTAATTCAAATTTGAATATATCAGAACCTTAACAAGTAAAGGAAGATTCTTTACCTGAACAAATACAATAAAATAATACCATTATTACAAATAAAGTTTAGAAATAAAAAGAAATAGACTCTGTTCGAATAGAATAATAGATTATTGAATAAAATGATTAATAAGAAGATGATAGTAGTAAAATTGATTACTAATAGATTATTAATGAAAAAATGAAATTAATAGAATAAAAACTGCAACAACCTTGTCTTGATATCATAGATATTTTATTAGCTTCGGATTTAGTATATCATGTAAATATTGAAAAGTATAAAATCTCTAAAACATATAAAAAGTAAGTCAATCATCCACAATTTATGTTTTAATAGAAAGACGAAGAACAAGTCTTTACTCATTAGTAAATACTTTATTTAATTTAGGGTAATTTGGAGACATGAATTATAGGAAGTAATGCCCAAATTATAAAATTTAAATAAACAAATTGATATTCTAATTAATGAAAATGATGATTATAGAGAAAATAATTTTTAAAAAATAGAAGAAGAAAATGATGAATCTGATAATTGATTATTATGACTAAATATCTATTGTTATTAATTCAATATCATTTATAAATATGTTCATACCTATTCTAAAAGAATTTATCCTTTGATATAAAAAGTTAAATATTTTAGAGTCTATGGTGAAGTCAACATATCTACACTAAGTATTTTTGGTCATTTTTTTTAATAATTCTAATTAATTAATTTTATCAGATTCTATAGATTATGAGTTTTATATATCTAATTTTGATTAATCAAAATTATTAATCATCCTCTTATATTTGAATTTGATTATTTATACAAAACTTTATAGTGCTGTTTCCATATTAAATTATAAATTTTAATAATTATTTAAAAAGTATAAATAAAACAAGTCGAAAGGCAAAATAATTATTCTCTTTTTGAAAAACACAAAAATTATCAAGATATAAAACAAAAATTAATATATACATATTAAAGTTTTATAATGATTTATAAAATGTAAAATAGAAATAATTTTACATATAAGAATTTTTCAAAAAAAATTAAAAATTTGTTTTAATGAAGCACAATTAATGGATTAACTTGAGCAATTAATTAAATGATGATAATTTTAGAATATATTTATATTGTTTTATAGATAAATAATACTATAAAAAGGTTCACAAAAAATAGTAAAATTGCATGTTAATAATTGAGAGATCGTTCAAAATATAATAAAAAATAAAGAAATGATTTTACAGCAAGAATAAGAGGAGGAGGAAAAGAAAAGATAAGCATATGAATAGTTAGGGGATAATCCTACTGAAGTTGATATAAAATATGTTAGTTATTTATTAAAAATTCCATTACTTACAATAAGATAGTGGTTAGATGAGAAAGCAGGACTTGATGTTCAAATTGAAATCCAACCTGAAGAAGAGAAGGATGTATAAATAATTGGTATTGCATAAAAAAAATTAAAATTGTAAAGTCTTCAAAATCTATAAATGAAAGATGAGGAGCATTCATAATAATAAATATCAGAATCGTAGAAAAAGAAAAATAAAACTCCAGAATCTAAAGATAGACTAAAATAAAATAAAAAGAAAGAAATAAATAAGTCATCACTAACAAACAAAAAACTATAAAAATTAAATTCTAAAAATTAAAATATATCAAATCATCAAACATAAGAAAAACCACAACAAGATAATAATAGTAAGAATTAAAATCAGAAATAATAAACAAATTATAATTTATTAAAATAATTCGATAGGATTTAATTAAATTTTGCTGATATTGACCATAACGATATTTCTTTGAATTAATCATAAAATGATAAATCCTAAAATCAAAATAATAATAAGTTAGATTAATAAATAATAAATTAAAATACTGAAATGAAACAATAAAATAAATAAATAGAATAAGTATCAAAACCTTTAAGAATTTGCATTTATAATTAAGAACAAATTAAAAAATAATTTGAATAAAAAAGCAATGAAAAACTTTCAGCATTATCTTAATCAAATTAAACTTAATTGAATTAATCCACACAATCCGATTTGAATTCAAATGTGTAATAGTAATCATAAATCAGAAAATAATTTTTGCAATAAAATTCTTAAAAAACAAATGTAATACAATCAGTAAATAATTAATAGAAATAACTATTGATCCCATAAAATCATCTTCAGAACAGCGAAAAAGTAAAGCACATTATAATATTAGATGATGATAATAATATAAGCTAAAGCAGTAATAGTAAAAAGAAATAGGTTCAATAACTTAAGTAATAATAATCAAAAGATTAAAATTAATAAGGGAAGACTGTAAACAACAATCTCAATTAAAAATTAACAAATAAAGATTCGAATAATATAAATAAAAAAAATCAAATTTTAAATACCAATTAATAAATTATTACTTAAACTTCAAATGAATAAAACTATAGTAATAATTCTACAGAAAATTAGATTTAATAATAAGACAAATTATTTGATGTCCAAGTGTCAGTTCAAGAGTAAGAGTAAAATTATTAAAATCAGTAAAATCAGATTTAAAAAGATATAAACAATAATTCTAATTATTCCAAATAATAATAATAATAAGAATTATTAAAATAAACTACTGCATTTGAATCGAATAGTTTTTCTAATTAATCATAAGTATAAAAGAGATCATAAATACTTCCTAATTAGCAAGATTAATAATAATAAAATCTAAATGATTTATAACATCATTAAAATATTTAATAGATTTTAGAATAAAAATAAACAAGCAATTGGTAGTAATAAGACTTAAATTAGAATAAAAATAACAATTTAGAAATATAATAAAAAAGTTAAACATAAAGATTTACTAGTATATCATCACTTTAATCTAATTAATTAAGTCCAGGCAATCAAAACCTATTAATCCCTTAAAAAAATTAAAATATAGATTATTTAATAACTAAACAAGCCTCTGCTACGTCTGAATTGAATTTAATTCAATAATAATTAAATTAGGCGTTGCATCAACCAAATTCATAAAATTATGAAGTTAAATAATAATATTATGGATCTTATGAAATTATTTCAATATTGAATTAGCATTCATAAACCTTAACATAAGTGGTTTAAATGTTATCAACAATTGGAAATTTTTAGTTTTCTTTGATGGAAAGATTAAATCTGGTTTATAATTCAGTTAGCAATAATTGAGCAATAATATACATATACATATATTTAATTATTAATTATAAAACAACATAGAGTGATTAAAATAAAGTGAAGACTAAATTTGATTTAATTATGAAAGCTTGTGTTTATTAACATTTATATGTATATTTATTTCTAGAAGACTAATTTCATATAATGAGGAGTATTAGATATTTAAATGATTATGACTTATACATATTCTTTAAGGTGAATAAGTAGAAACTGGAATTATTATCCAGGAATAAAATCAACTATTAGATAATATATATGTTAAGCAATTTAATGTATGATATTTATATGTGTACTTCATGATCAATGTATATTTTTATTTCCTTTTCTTTTGGCTAATCTTTATTCAAGACTCTTATTCTTTTTGATGGAAGGATCATTCTTAATAGCAAATCTTCTATTTTTTGCGAATCTTTAGTTGCACTTTGATTAGAATTAACAATTACTCCTTTCAATGTACTATATCTTTGATTGGGAAGCCTTTTAATACCATTCTTGTGATGTTTACGGGCATTATGATGAGAGGTAGCATTCTTTGACTTAGCCATTGATAATTTATTATTTAAAATATTTGTTTAGATATTTCAATATTTTTAAATTCCTAAATTTTTTGTATACAACTATTACTCTATCCATTAAGCATCTTTATATGCTTAATTTTTCTATTCTATTGTTCTCTCTAATTCTTTGTATAGACTTTAGATTCTCTTAGATTTGAAATCATTTGGTTCTGTTTTCACAGGATTTAATATTTCTGATTTCTTTTTACTTTCAACTTTCTTTTTGTTATTTTGAATTTATTAAGAATTATCAATATATTGTTTATTTTATTATGCTTATGGTTATGGAACATTTGAATCTACTTTCAATAAGTGTTATTTACACTAAGAAATTAATAAAAATTATAATATACTTATCTATCATCTTCCCATAATAAATGTTTTTTCACCCCTTCAAGTTTTTTAAGTTATTTAAGGACATTTTCTATTTCATTTTTAAGTTATTGTTCTATAATAGGATCATCATTATTTATTTTTTTCAGCAATTAAAGCCAAATTAGGAGAATCCTAAGAAGCAACATGAATTTCTTTTTAATTAATTATCTTGGAGATATAATTTAAGAAGGAGACTTAACTTACTTTGTGATATTTTAAGAATTTCCTAAATTTTTTTCTTTTTAATAACTTTTAGAATTATTAATTGATTAATTAATAGGTTGAAGACTATTTGCACCTCCATTTTCTTAGAAATTTTAGCATTCATTAGTTAAATTAAATGATTCTTATTAATTTGATTATGCTGGAGATTTGTATAAAGAAGAATATTTTTTTAAAATATGATACCTAGGTGAAGAAGGACTTATAGATATAGGATTACATGAAATATTTTTAGAATAAGAATTGAAGTCTTTAAATCTATTCAACAATTTTTAGGGTGTCTAATTTTCTGTTTATTAAATTTACTATTTATCTTCTAATTATATTTAAGTATGTTCATCCAATATTTCTTCTGACTCATCTTAATTAAAATTACTGCTTAATTTTGCTAACATATATGTTTTTAATTAATCTGGGTTATTTTTTGGTGGAATTCTTTGTTGTAATTCATAGTTTTTATTAAATTTTAGGATTTTATGAATTGAAGTATAATAATCAATTACACATTTTAGTATTTATTCTAGTTTATCTGTTACGGTTTATGGATAATCTATTTTAACATTTTAATTATAGTATTTCATAGCTTCTTTGATATTGGTTATATTAAGTTTCTTTTTAAGAGAATGCTATTAGATATTAGTGAGTATTAAACAAATTGATTCATAATTCTTACAAAATAAACTTTAACTTGGAACCCATTCCCTTGTTTACAAGAACAAATAATCAGTTGATATAGCTTTATCTAGACCTGCAACAATACAAAGTAAACCACATACACAATTATATAGTTATTAAGTTGGTTTAAGTATAAAGAAGAAATCCTAAAAGTAATTGAAATTATTGAATATTTTACTTATATTTCTTTGTTTTGGATTGAATTTATAGTAACAATGATATTTTAATGTAGTAATTCTGTATCTTGAATAAGCTTTTAGTAATCAGGAGTTTAGATTGAATTCAATATAATCTAAAGTTTTGTTCTTTCTGTAAGTTCTTACATATATAAAATATATTATCATATTTAATAAAATCAACTAACTTGTATTCCAACTTTACATTCTTTTTTTCCTTAATTAATTAATTCAAATGGTTTCATTATATTACATGGTTATTTTAAAGGTATCTCATTTATGCTGTGTTCTGTTTTACATATTAATTTTCCCTCCTTTAATCCTAAGATCTCTTAATTAGTTACTCATACCACTTAGAAATTGTGTCTGAGTTAGAATTTTAAGGATGTTTTTTCAGGTAATGTAATTTTGAAACTTACACAACCATTTTATTTCTTTACGAATTCAAAATTTGAACTCTAAATTTCTTATGCATTTTAAAAATAAGGAGATAACATAAATTATTTTATACTAGATAATGGCCATTAAGGTAATTTAGGTTCATCAAATTAGTATGTCTCTAATTATTTAATGAGAGAATTAAATGTGCCATGATTTGGACTATGCATATTATTTATAATGATAAATTTATAATAAAATTACTTACAATAATTAAATTCTATATAAGAAAAAGATGTATAGTGATAATTCAATAATTCTGATTTCTTGGATACCTTTTCTTTAACTCCTCATAATCTATTTAGTAATTGTTTTCAATATGATATTTATTATACACAGATTCAATAAATGTCTTTTATTTCTGTTCTCTCTCTCTGATCTTCTCTAATCTACTAAGTTCCTTTATCTCTACATTTCTTAATTGTTTCCCTTCCTTTGGAGGTTAACCTAGGTAAGTATCTAAATTGAGTGATTACTCATAAATCAATAGCTGTTAAAAGAACTCTACTTAAATTCAAATAATACAATGTCTAACTTATGCAAAAGGATTCTGAATTTTAACTATTTCCCAGCCTCTCTCGACAGTAAAACCATTTTTTTATAACATATATGCTATCACAAATACAGGACTTATTGTAACACAATCTTAACAATGAATTAAAACATTTCCATAAGAGATTCCATTTTCAATAAACATGTAGGAATCATAAAAAGGTTTAAATAAATCACCACAATTTGTAATATCAATAGGAATTACCTTGTGAAATAAGATTTATTCACTTCCTTAGAATTTGACTGAGCATTTCTATTATACAGTCAAAACACTTTTTATATTATAGCGAAGATGTAATTTAGTATCTGTTGCAGCATATATATTGCCAATATAGATTCCACTTCTTCCTTCTTTGGGTAGTATGATTGCATGAATGTTATCATCAGGATAAGTATCCCAATAAGTGGAACCATAAAATTTCTGTTATTCAAGTAAGGATAACATTAAATTATAAATTTATGAATAATAATCATTATTATCGTCCAACATTAACAGGTAATAAGAATAGAAGAAGGGTCCAAGAAACAAATTTTGCAGCCATATTAAAAATGTACTCAAACAAAAATGCTAATTTAAAAAGTTCTTTGCTCTTTCATAGTAACTATAATTAAATAGCTAAATATATTTAGATCCTAAAGATATTGATACATAGTTTAATTTAGTTAATAGATCAATTGATGTACCTTGTTTTAATGACAGATCAGCTTCAAAATAAAGAGTTAAAACAGAAATAGTTAAACCAAATATAGATGTTCAATTTAAAAATCAAAAAATTGATTAAGCTACAGCATATTTTCCAAGATTGAAAGAGCGAATAGCCTCATCATAAAAAAAAATGTTTTAACAAGTAATTTGAAATATGAATAGAAAGCTCAAAATGATGAAATTGAAGATTCTCCAATTCAAGATTTACAAAAGTCACTTGACTATACAAATTAAGTATAGAAAATAAGAAATCTTACTCCAATACAATAAAGAACATTAGAGATACCAAAATTTCAGAGTAAATCTGATCATTTGAATTAAGAGGAAATCATGCAATTTTCTTTTGGACTTCAATATAATAGATAAAGTATAGAGAAACAAAAGCCAAGATTTCCTAAAGATATTTTTCTTGGAGATGTTAGAAAAGTAAAAAGAATTTTTTAATAAATATGAATTATGTAAATCTTAAAATCATTCATTATATTTGTATAATATTCTTTACTTGTAAAGTATCAGCATTTATTTGAATAAACTCAATTTTTTTCTCTTCTGAATTAAAAAGATATATTTATTATTTAAAGATCTAATACTTATATATAAATATTTTACTATTGGCTAAGTGCAGTTTACATTTAATATTTTTTAAATATTATTATAACTATTTTTTTATACTGTTTTTAAAAGAATGTTGATCAACTAAGAACCACATTCATTTCCAAATTAATTCTGTCCACCAATCACTAAAATTTCTTAATTAGATATTGGTAAAGCATATCCAAGTAATTGTGGAACATACGACTAATTAATATAACTGAATAAAATACTAATTAATTAATCAATTCGATAGTTTCTACAAATTTCATAAGTATGGTATCATAGATTTCAATTAAACAATTAGCTACATATTAATTCATCAATCCTCCAATTAAATAAATTTTATGATCTAAGAGACAACATTAACCCTATATTCTTGGATATTTCATTGATTCAATCTATTCCCATTTATCATTATCTATTGAATACCTATATAAAACTAAAATGTACATGAATCCTTTTTTACTGCCTAATTACTAGTTCTCCAATTATACATAACCACCCCAATAATATATAGCTTTTCCATATTTAAGTGTTTATCCTCCATATGATTTACAGGGCATATCTTATAATTTTAATAATTTATTTTTGACTTTATCATATTTGTTAAATGAATCACTTATTATTTTTTATGAGTTTTCAGAATTTTAGAATACTTAACCAATAAAATATAAATATTGATTTGCATTAATGATTGTAACATAATCTAATTTAGATTAATTTTAAGAAAGAATCAATGGTTATTCTTTTACTTTATCTATTTCATCTATATTTGATGAATATAATATATTATTTCTAAATGAATGGATAGTATTTTGCATTTCTTATAACTTGAATAAGTTTGTTTTACTTTTTAAAGTTACCAAATTCTTTTTTTATTATTTAAATCCACTAAAATAATTGGGAATTATCTTAAATTCATCTTTAACATAAAAATAAATAAAATACCTTTAAATTTTAAAGATATCAAGTTTTATAAAGAGTCTTTAATATCATATAAAGATTTATTATTAATTTAGAGACTTATATCTTTAGGTAAGTAATTTTTCAATGAATTATATTCTTCATTTATGATACTCTATCTATCCAATACTTCTTATAATTAAGATTCATCATAAATATGTAATTCATTTCTAAGACTAAATATCAATTTTTTAAGTGGTTACAATGATGTTTATAACAAATCATTTGTTATTACTTAATATTATGAGATTAGATTTATGAAATATTTATCAATTACTTATGAAATAACTTTTCTAATTGATTTGATCTTTTAGATTGATTTTTAGTAAGTAGTTGAATCAAATATTTATAAATTGTTAATTTACACATTTAATTATTCTAAGTCTTTCTCAACTTAAGCTATCTTTGGACATCTATGTGGAGTTAGTATAAGATTGAGTTATTCTATAAATTATTATTTTTAATCTTCATCTAATTAACTCTCAAGATTTTATTCTACTCTTTATTTTTTCTATGAAAATGTGAGATCTGAATCATAATTTGAATGAAATGATGGTTATTTTTCATCAAGACTCAAATCTTCTGATAAGAAACTGACATCATTAATACTCGAATTATTTTAATTATTCATTTTAATTAATGTATCAATGAATAGTAACTACACTACCAGACTCCATTGGATTATTAACTTAAGATAAATTCTCTGGAATTTGAGACTCTTCTTATCGAATTAAACTTTCATCAACAGATTTACTTCCCCTTTTTTGATTCTCAATACTTTCTTATTATTCTTTTACAGTAGTTCCAAAAGGATTAGGATTTTAAACATTAGCCCAAGAATGTAACATACCTTAATTGTGTTATGATACTCCAAATTAACTAGTTCCCAATTTTTCTAATTATTATCCTTACTTATCACTTTAAATAACTTAAAATAAACATACATTCCAAAGTTTGGAGCCTGAGAATTACTCTAACTAGCTTCCATTGGATTAACTACTGAACTTAGACTTTTAATTGAATGTCTAACTCCTCCTACTTATTTTAATGGTTATTAATTTTAAATGCCTGCACTATCTAAAAGTAATTAATTAATTAAAATTACACATATTATTTTGTTGAGTATTCTTTTCAATTAATTATTAATATTTAATTGCTTCTTTAAAGTAATGCACCTCTTAATAAATCACAAATAAGAATGATATGAAGTTAATTGGTGCAACATATTTCTAGAATTGAAATATGAAACTCAAACACTAACATTCTTCTTCATCTATGTCATTTGTCTTAATAAAAACCAGTACATATTAGACAATATGAACTAAGAATAATACTGTCAAAAGCAAACTATTTATAATTTTAATACAATTACTCAGCAAAGTTTCTTAATTCTTTCTAAGTTCTATTTTGATTAAACAGAATCAAAGTAAAAATTAGATTAAAAATAGATGTCAGAACATTTGTAAGTAAAAGAGATAAAAGAACCATTGAGTATTTGTTTTAGCATTCATATTTGTCTCCATGTGATAAAATCATCATTCCAATTATACATGAAGTAAAACAATTAACTGATCTATTCGTTAATTCAAGTGGAAATATTTTTATTATTAGTATTTCGATTTCCTTTGATTTATATAAATTAACATACTTTTCCCAACAATATCATGATGTAGGTTTTTATATACAATTAAAGTAAATGGTCTTACTCTTATTTTTAAATAAAGTAATTAAGTGAATACACAAGAAGTGTTATAAACATAAACACATTCATTGTGTATATCAGGAAATACTCAACCTTTGGAAATTCCCTCTTGAAACAAAGTAAAAATACAGCAGCAACACAATTAAATAAAAACATTATGATTGTTAAATACAAGGTAATTGACATAAAAAATGTATCGCTTTCTTAAACTCTTAATAGTGCATTCATTATGAATATTATAAATGCTTATTTTGCATGTTACCCAAAAATATTAACTAGTTTGTTTTGTTGAATTTTTTATTCTTCATTCAGATTTATCATCTGTTTAACTTAAATTAAAATAACTATAATTTTTATAAACAGTGAATAATTTAAAATAGATACATTAATCTAAAAGGTTTTAGAATTAATTTTTGTTATACAAAATATTCTATAATACAAAAGTAATAAAAAAGATTTTCTAATTGTATAAAACTTTTCACAGTTATTTCTTTTTTTTAATTTATATATTTAAGATACATGCTATTTACTTCTAACTATCTAAAACATATTGAATGAAGTAGATACTTCTTTATACAAATAATTATTGCAACTTTATTTATTAATTATTTCTTATGATATAGAATAACAAAAAGATTACTTTCATCTGTTTTTTATAAATTACCATGGAATTTTTTAATTAATCATCAATTCTCCATTTTTATCATCTTTTCTTATAACAATTACTCAAAAAGTCATATAATGTAATTGGGAGTAATATATAAAATAAGATTTTTAATGTAGAAATTAAAATATAAAATTATTCTCAAAAATTCTTTAATTTACTAATAGTATTAACCTAAATAAATACATTTTATAAAGATATATAATTATAATGCCGTATCAATCTTCCTCAATAAAAGAAAAAAATAGATTATTAACAACTTATTTTCAATAAAATTAATATATGATATAAATATCTAAATTTCTAAATATACACAATCAAAGATTTATTGTAATTATTTGTAGTATATGATTACTATAAAGAATTTCATTTAAAATACTCTATTATTATTGATGTACTAAAGTGAATACAGGAACAAAGAATTGTGTAAATGTTTGAATATATATTGGAGTGTTATTAGAATTCATTTCTCAATTTGAAATAATTAAGTGGTTATTTGTTATATTCAAAGTTCTTTTCTCATGAGTTAATCTATCACAATTTATATAATTATATTATTACCTTTGTTGAATTAATAATTAATTGTATCCATATATAAATTAAGTCAATAGAGATTGATGAATATTAATAATATCTTATCATAATTTGATATAAAATCATTAAGAATTTATAATTATCTAAAGATCTCATTAGAATGATTATATATTAGTTTTTGTGATTGTATAAATTTGATGAATAAATTATATATATATAAATATTTATTTGTTAAACATACTAATGGATCAAAACTAATAATACTTAATTGAAGTTCTAGCCAGAAAAGTTACATTAGAATTATTGAATCCACTTTAGAATAGGTAAGTATTGAGTTTATTTAGAATCTTAAATTTGTAACAAGATTATACAAATATTGACTCAACTATCAGCAAGCAGACTTAAGCCATTTCAATTATTAATTAACAATAATAGTAAAGATAGCTCTAAGATTCAATGTATTTAAAAAACATTAATGAACTACATGCAACAATAAATTCTTTGGTATCACTTTAAATAAATTAAGGAAGAAAAACAAACCTTAGCCATTTAAACTTAAAATTAAACTTTTACTAATCTAATGGATAGAATTGAACATTACAGTCAACAATTGAATGAGAGATCAGAAAAATTAAAAGAGTTACAATAATAATATCAATAATTGAAAGGTGATTAAACCTATGTCCATTCGACTTATATTACAAATGTTGATAATATATAGAAGAGAGTTAATCAATTAATTGTTTCTTCAAGAGAGGAGACAGATGGGAATAGATTTTCTGTTGAAAAAATGGATTCAAAAATGTAAGATATGATAGAAAAATTTAATAAAATTTCAGAAAAAGCTGATTAATATTAATAATCTTCAGAGTAATAGAAAGAACTTAATATTTAAGTATAAGAGATGATTGAATAATTTGATTTGTTTAAAGAGTAAACTTTACTTAAAGAGGATTATGAAAGATCTGTTAAATAATAGAATGATCAAATTAAAAGTGAACTTAATACTATTTAATTTAAATATCAATAAATTTTAAGTTAAAATAATAGAAATATTACATAAATGTAATAATAAATTGATAGCTTTTAATATCAAAAGGAGGACACTTAAAGATAATTTTCTACTTTTTAAGGATAAATGAAAGATTAAAGAATAGAATTTGAAACTAAAAATTCAGAAATATTAAAATAAATAAACAATTTAAAATCCTTATTTGAATAGAGATATGAAGATTGGAGTGAAACTTTTCATGTAGTTTAAAAAGCAATGGAATAATTTAAATTTGATTTTGCTAGTATGAAATAGAATTACAAGAAGAATCTTTTGAAATATGATGAAATTTTTGAATAATATAAAGAAAAATGTGATAATGATATAATGTCAATGTTAAATAGAAACACAAATATTTAAAAATAATATTTAGATGAATAAATATAAATAATGGATAATCATTTTATGGACGAATTACAATCCTTATAAAATTAATTGGTTCCAAATATTATTTAAAATATTACTTCACTTGATAATGAAGTAAAATAAAATTAAATAAATTAAAAACATAATAAATAAGATGTAGATGATACTTAATCTAAATAACATAAACTTTAAGTTCCATAAAATTAAATGAATGTCAATCCCTAAAGAAAAAGTAAAGTAATTAAAGAAACAATAGAATCTGAATCACCATTAGGAATTAATATAACTAGTGTTTATGTTTCAGCTAATAATAAATCAATTAGATCAAATAGTAGAGTTGATGGTTAAATTGAATATTAATCATATTAAAAGAAGTAATCAGTATCAAAAGTTACTGATAATTTAGAATTAATAGAAGTAAAATAATAAATAGAGAAAGTACTTGAGTCTTAAAAAGCTTGTTAAATTCAATATTAATAATTAGATAAAGATTTCAAATAATTAAATGATAAAGTTAAAAAATAACATGAAAGATTAGAATTCTTTTTCTTATAAACAAAAACCTAATTAAATAAATACAATTCTAAAATTGATACTATTTAAAATGATACCAAATAAGTGTAACCAGATAAAGAGTTTGTAGATTTAAACTTTATTAAAAGAGATATGGAATCATTATAAGGTTAAATTACTAAAATGAAATCTGATATTTAAAATGATGCTACTTTTGCATAATAATAAATTAAGAATCTTTAAAAAATTAGAGATTAAATTCTACCTAAATAATTAGAATAATAAACAAAAATGGATTTATTAGATGAATGTTAGAAATTGATGATTATTTTATAATTATAAAATGAATTGGTATAAATTAGTCATGAGGATAGTTTATATAGAGTAGATTAAAATCTTAATAATTTACATTTTGAATTTTAACCTGGATTGAAAGATGAAAATACTCATATAACATATAGATAATAAAGAATTTCTAAAGTTGATTTCATATTGAATTAAATATTACCAATCAAAAAAATTAACTTATCTACAAGTAGAATTGATCAATCTTTAAATTTATCATAATCATAAACTCTAAGGAAATAATAAACAAATAGAAATTAAAATAAAAATGGTAAAACAAACAATTCTGTAATTGTAGGAAAAAAATAAAAATTAAACGAATCAACTAGATTAACCATGAGAAATACAATGACTGTAGAAATGAGTCAAAAATATATGAATAGAAGTTAAAGACAGAAAGACACATTTAATTAAGCCAGAATATCATTATCAAATTAACGATTAAATTATACTTTAACTGATGAAACAATTTGATCTATTATTTAAAATAATGTTTCTAATTTTATATAATAATTTAAATACTCAATATAATTAATGATTATTTTCATTTTACTCACAACTATACTTTGCTATAGACCAATCCCTCAGAATTAGTACATCATTCTGTCAACTTCCAAATTTTGGTTCAACTATAGATAAGCTATAAACTCTCTATTAATCTATTAATAATTAAAAGATTGGAGAATAAATGATGATCAAATATCGTTAATGATTCCTGAAGATACAGCTTGTAATAGAAAGAATAATGTCCCTGGAGTAGCTTGTGCATATGATGGATAAAGAGAGCCAAATTTACATAAGAATGTAAATTGGGATTTTAAGAGAAATGATGTTAATATTAAATATTGGATAGATGTTATGCGTAATAAATACAATAGATATGTAATCCTAATCATTTTAATAAGACTCCCTAATCAAGAAGATTAACATTATCAAAAGAATAAAAACTATTAATGTTTATGAATGGACATGGTGGAGATGGATACACCAAAATGTAGGATACAACATATTTATTGGATTTTGAAATGGAAAAAATCACTAAAGAAATGGAATTCTTAGAACTTTATCAAGAAGCCTTTATGATATCAGATTCTTGTGGGGCAAGCACTTTATTTGAGACAGTGAAAGCTAAGAATATGTTATTATTAGGATCAAGTTCTTTGGGAGAAAAAGCATATTCTCATGGTCGATGTTCAATTTTATCTATTCCTAAAACAGATAAATTTTCTTTAACTACTCATTATTGGTTAAAAAATGAATTAGACAAAAAACCAAATTTAACATTACTTGATTAGATGAAAAAATATGATTATGCTTATCATAAGGCCAATTCAAAATTGATTATTAATATAGAAAATAAAGAAGCTAAGGATGTAAATATACAAAATAATTATTTAGTTTAAAGCAGCAGATTTTTGGAAGCCAAAACAACCAATATTAAATTAAATCATTTTAAGAAATGATTAAGATATTTTGGCTTAATAAGAGTTTTTGGAATTAATGTAGGCTTGATTTTTGATAATCATTTTTTAATATTTTATGTGCAATGATATTTTTTCATTCACCTTTTTCAAATTTCTTAAGTTCTTCTGGAGTTAATTCTCTTTTTAGACCATATAATTTATGTCCTTCCTTTATACCTCTCCTAAACCATGTTTGAGTAACATTGTTAGCTATTAAACCTTTTTCATATGCTTAATCTAGACTGACTTAATCATGTGGTTTTTCCTTTTTATTCATAAATTATGGATACTTTCATGCTATTTTATATTTTAACTTCATCTACAACAGCTTTAAAAGAAAAAGGTTCATTGATAGCAAGATTAGATAATATTTTTCTATCTAATTATATATTAGAATGATTTAATCCAAAAATAAATTGACTATAACTTATTCTATGTTCTCTCACACCAGCATTGATAGCTTAAATCCACTCACGTCCTATTCATGATAATAGATTTACTTAAAATTCTTGGTCTAAGTCTTCTGCTCACATAAGCATATTGCAAGGATTTTTATACTCTATTCATCATAATTTTAGAAGTATTTCTAGCACGTCCTTAGAAGCCTTTGGCCAATTCTAAATACTTTTTTAAACTCCAATTAGCCATAATTAATTAAATATTATCTATAAAATTTATGTATTTGTAAATTATTTTTTGAGATATTGAATTTTGATCATCAAAGACTTATTTATATCTTAAATTTTATACTTACATACTTGAATGTGATATATAATATTAGGAAATAGTAAAAAATAAGCTATAGAATGATTAATTATTGACAATATTAATTTAGATTATTATTTTATAAATGGATTAGAGATAAGAAAATTATAAAGAAGTTTTAATAGATTGGATGTAAGAAAAACATAAAATATATATAGTTATAACTTGAAATACATTTTAAATGCATATTTAAATAACAAGAATGTTCCTCCAGGTCACCCAATATTTATTTTAGGACATAGTATTAATATTGATGATAATGATATAGAAGTAAACTTTATTATAACATAAGGATCGTATCAATAAAATTAATTAGTTAGTTTAAGAGACCATTTGGATAACATATAGAAGAAATTTCCCACCTTTATATTGTAATTTAAGTAATTATTTTTTAAGAATCAAATTACATCTCAGATACCGGTTGGGGATGTATGCTTAGAGTAGGGTAAATGGCCATGGCTTAAATGCTTAAGAAACATCTAAAAAATCATGGAGATAAGAGAGATGATGATTATGATAACATTTTATTAGCTTTTGCTGATAATGATTCATAAGAAAATAAGGAATTTATTGAATTCTAAAATAAAAAGGATAAATAAAAAGTCCACAATTTTATTTGCCCATTTAGCATTTAAAAAATAGCTTATTTAGCCAAAAAAGAATTCAATCTAGATCCAGGTGAATGGTATAAACCTAATTATATTCTATTTATCCTTGAGGAATTGCACAACACTATACCTATTAGAGGTTAATATTATAATAATATAAATTTAGCATCTGAAAATCTCAAATTGTCAGTATTTAATGATTCTTGTCTTTTTCTTGATTAATTAATGAATAGAATGTTTGAAATTAAATTTGAAACAGATTAAAATTTAGAAGAACAATTAGAAAAAACTTAATTAAAAAGTAGAAACAGTTTAGCAATATTTGTCTTAACTAGAATTGGTTTAGATGAACCTAATTAAAAATACTTAAAAGTTTTAGATGAACTAATGGAACTACCATATTTCTAAGGTATTGTTGGAGGTACACCAAAAAGAGCATTCTATATACTTGGAAGAATTAATGATCATTATATTTATTTAGATCCTCATTATGTATAGGAAGCAGAGAATAAGGATTAAATTATTGAAAATAAAATGTTCAATCGTACCTCTTATAGTTGCAAATATATTCATTTATTAAATCAAAAACATGTAGATACATCTATGGGATTATCATTTTATATTCGCAATAAAAGTGAATTACTACAATTTTGGAGAGATGTAAATTTCTTTATAATATTTAGATGAAATAAATTAAAAAAAAATCAGATGATTTCTTTATTTTCCTTTCAGATTTTACACCAGAATATGTCGATTATAGTAATTAACTAGAGGAAAGTAGTAACAAACTTAATGATGATGATGTTGTATTTTTATAATGAAATCCAACTATCCTTATATATTTCTACATAATTTATTGTATCAAATTGATCACTTTATAGGCAATTTAGTGATAATTGATGATTTAATTTAAGAAAGCAATTTAAAACTTAATTTAAATCTTCTAATATATTAATATTAAAATTAAATAAATAATGAGAGAAAAGTGGCGAAAGAAGAGAATGCGAAGACTTAAGAGAAAGAGACGTAAGGCACGTAAGTGATTTACATTATTTGCACATATTCTAGATATATATATTCATTTTATATTTCTACCTCATTTTCAATCTCTACTTCTTCTTTCTTATTACCTTACTATCTTCCCATATAAGTTTAATCTGATTGACTATTTATCTCATTTATCTATAGATGTACGTTATTTCCATATTCGATTTAAATATATTTGAGGTCAATAAGAAACGTAGATCCTTAGAACAAACCAATAAGCAAAAATATTGTCATAACATTAAAGATTAATTGCTAAACCCATAAAATTATAGCATTTAAATGAATAATAGCAATTTCAACTGCTGTATTTGATTACTTTTGCAATTGTACAAATTTTCCAGATTATTCATTCAATTAATAAAGTAAATCATTATTGAAAGATATAAAGGATAACTTAAGCTAAATTATTGATTTGATGGTTTCTAAGTAGAGTTATTTATCAGCTTTTTAAGTTTGCTACCATACATTTATCAATAATATTTTATTTTAACATTTATTTGTTAATTAATGATCGTTTAATGACTTTTTAATAAATATTTACAAATATTTACATACATAGTAGAATAATAAAATTAAGATACATTTAGCATATAAACATTTTCTTAAATTTCTATCCCAATTTCATATAGATACTCTATAAATTTTATAAAGGTTAAATTGATATATGACAATATAATATCAAATTTATATTTCACTAGTTGAATTTAATATCTAAATCAATAGCTTTTTAAGTTTTTAATGATTCAAATTATTCAATGAAGGAAAGATAAAATTATAATATTAATTAAAGGTTTAATTCAAACATTTGAATTAATTAAAATATTGTGGATATGATAATGATTAGCAATATTTCTATTTAATTTGATTGTTAAAGATGAAAATGTTATATGAATAATATTGTTTGTAATCTATAATAATAAATTTTGATAGTTTATAAGAAAATATGTCTAACAATGAATAAACAAAATAAGTTTAAAATTATGTTTTAGGTATAATTATAATAATTTTAGAGATCGCACTCTTGGTAAAGGAACTTTTGGTAAAGTAAAATTAGGTTATCATACAATTTGTGATGAATATGTAAAATTGAATTAAAATTTTAGGTGGCTGTAAAGATTTTAGAGAAAAAGAAAATAGACAGAGATGCTGATTTAGTAAGAGTACAAAGAGAAATTGCTATATTGCGTAAGGTGGAACATTCAAATGTTATCAAATTATATGAGGTATGTATATAATGAATTAGTAGATATTGGAATCAGACAAAAATCTATATTTAGTAATGGAATATGCAAAGGGTGGAGAATTGTTCAATTATATAGTGAAGAAGAAACAGTAAAGCTAATCTATTAATCAGGTTATCTGAACTAGTAGCTACCAAATTTTTTATTTAGTTGATTGATGCAGTGGAATATTTGCACTCATAAAAGATTGTCCATAGAGATTTAAAACCGGAAAATATATTGTTGGATGAACATAATAATTTAAAGGTGGCTGATTTTGGATTGAGTAATATATACAAAGATAACGATCAAGTTAAAACTGCGTGTGGATCTCCCTGTTATGCTGCACCTGAAATGTTATGTATAAAGATTATAATAACTAGATGGTAAACTATATGGAGGTTAGAAAAGTGATATTTGGAGCTGTGGTATCATTTTGTATGCCATGCTTTGTGGTTACTTACCATTTGAACATGAAAATACAAAGAAACTATATGAAATGATCAAATATGAAGATTATTCAAAACCAAAAAATATCTCACCTGTAGCATAAGATTTTTTAAAATAATTATTGACCAAAGATCCCTATTTGAGAATTGGATTTGATGAAATCAAACAGCATCCATTCTATAAAAAAATGATTATCTAACCATAGTAAGGATTGATAAACAAGGATTAAATTGTATTAAAGAAATTATCAGAATTAGGGTATGACGTCAGTAATGTTATTGAATAAATGTAAAAAAAGAAACATAATTCACATACTGCTGCTTATTAGTTACTAATGAAAAAATATACATCTAATTAATAGTAACTATAAGCTTAGACATAATAGAATATTCCGTTATTTCAGTAAGCTTAATAACAAATTATAATAAATTAAATTTTAAAGTCTCAATTATAATAAATATACTAACCTATAGAATCTAAATAATTATAAAGTTCAACTGGAGGTTCAAATAGCAAAGAAAAAATATAATAACAAAGATAGTTGAGATATTCTCTCCCCAATAATAAAAATAGAATTGATTATTCATAATTTTAAGATGTTTATACAGGAATCCAATAGAAATTTAATAATATCTAAATGTAAAGCAAGCAAACTTCCAGGAATATAGGTGATTTTGTAAGATAGAAAACTCAGTCAGTTTAGGAGAAGGCAAATTGCCATACTCCAGATTAGGTAGATTAAGTTATTAGAAAACCAAGTAAGAAGATACAATTGAATATGTAAAGAAATAAAAATCCTACATAATAAGTAGAGAAATCAGAGCAAACAGATAATAGATTAAAAGAGAAAATTAAAGATTTGGCAAAAAAATAAAGGAATAATACTCAACCTGTAAGAAAAATAAATGAGAAAATGGAGAGATATTCTAATAATAATACTCATTAATTAATAGAATAAAAAAGTCCATATGATAGCTTTATTGCTAAGTTTTACAAAAAATCGATCAGAGTGAGACATAGAAGCAATTAGGAAAATACTTTAAAGCAAAATGGATTATTTACTAATAATTTTGTCTGAAAATAAATCATTATAGTTTTGTTTAAATATTAATTATAATAACATTTATAATTAATAATCAACAGTAAAAAAAAAAAAATTTCAAATTATTACAAAATGCCACCAAAAATAACGCCAAAATCTAATACCATAAAATATAGATAGAACAATTAGAAACTAAAAGGATAAGGAAGAAACATAGATTTTAAAAAGTTCCCTCAACAAACAAATAAATCTAGATTAATTTCTAATGGAGATATTTGAAGACTAGCTAGAAGAGGAGGAGTCAAGAGAATTAGTTCAGATGTTTATGAACTATCTAAATTGGATATAAAATTGTACCTTTCTAATATTCTTCGTGATTCGATGATCTATGCTAATTATTCAGGAAGGACTACTATTTTGGCAGATGATATTTGCAGAGCTGCTAAAAGAGCTGGATAAACAGCAATTGGATTTACTCATTGAAATTTGTGCTAATATATTTGAATTTTATAAATTTCATTAATAAATGAATTTTATAAAATCAATTTTCTCAAAACAATCATCAGTACTCTCATAAAATTAGAAAGCAAAAAATCAGAATTCTGATTTCTCTATACTTGATCCATAATTTACATAGGTAAGTTTGAGGGATGCAAAATTATTAATTCAAGATATGAAGAAATTAGAACAAGTTATTAATTATCAACCAGAATCAATTAATGAACAATTAAAAAAATGTTATGCTTTACATATTATTTTGAGTAGTGATTAATATTAAGCAATAGACAATGTAGTTATGTGTTGTGAAAAAAATCATGTAAATAATATATAAAAAAGAGATCAAACCAGTTGTATAAAATACACAAGCAAAAACAGCAGTTACTACTAATATTAATTAAACATGTTAGATTATGTCAGATTAATAAATGATTGCTACATAGTTTTAGAATTCCATGTACCTTAATGTATCTGATGTAATCACTATTTTATATTTATTTAGTAATTATAACTTTTTGAACAAATTCATCAAAATGAATAAGAATTTATGAACATCTATCTCAATTATATATAGAGAGTTACTCAAAATTCTGATATCTATAATTCATGTAAATTCCATCAATACCCCTATTAAGATGAAACTTTTAATAGAAAATTGTAATTTGTTTGGCTTTTCAAAATTATCAATATGCTTAATTTTAAATTAGGTTTTTTACCCTATCTATAATTTTCATTTAATCACAAAACATAGAATTCATTTATTATAAGAGATATTGCCTATTTAATTTATAAAGACTGCTTAATGGAATATGGTTTTTTAAGAAATGAAATAACAGATATGATTGAATCCTATTCTTAATTTTAGGTTAGAGATTGTAAATCAAATATTTTATTTTAGCTCTACAATCCTATGAATTAATTGTAATTATGCTCGAAATAAATAAAAAAATGAAAATATTCTATGATATGAGATAGCAATTTGCATTAAACTCTTAATCTGTTAGAGATGTTAAATGGTTTGTGATTGAAAAAAAACAATTCCTTGAAATAGAGAATTTTATTTCTAGAGCTAAATTGTTGAACACAGCATAATTTAAAAAAAGTTTAATGGTTCCAACCTAAAAAATTGTTATGGAAAATCTATAGAAAATTATTTTTGACCCATCTCTCATGGAAAATTCTTTTCTCAAAGTATTTATAATATTTATACAAAGGAACCAACAACAGCTAAAAATATTAGGAAAATAAATGAACTCCTTTATTCCCCCTTAAATTCTAAATAAATCAAAATATCAAATCATTTGAGATAATTATCAAAAAAATGATCAATTTATTCTCAAAACTATTTTATAAATATTAGATTATGATTTCAAAAGAGAAAATATAATAATGTATTATTTTTTATAAAAAGAATTATAAATAAAAGGCTCTAAAATATTTATAATGATATTTAGAACTACATTTCATATTATCTGAAATAATCATTTAAATTTAATTATGTTTATGTAAATAATAATATTAGTTTTTTGATATTAATATTATAGACTTATTTATTTATTTAAGATTCTTCTTCTCATGAATTGATAATCCATAATTTGTATGGAATTACTCTATTTATCAAAGTTTAAGACTTGAATCAATATAATAACAGATAATTTGATTGTTTTATAGTTTTTTTCAATATATTAATCATCTTCCAGACCAAGAGGCAACTTATTTCTTGAACATGATGATGACTTCTTCCAAGATGGCATTCTCTTCATCTCTCTTAGCTTTGGCTTCTTCATAGTCAGCTCTCTTATTTTCCAAATCAGATTGGGCTTAATCAAGAGCATCTTAAGATTCTTGGAGGATAATCTTTGATTTTGCTTATTAGGCTAAAGCAGCTTAAATTTACTAAATGATATAAAGAATAAAATTACAGTAGCAAGTCTGTCAGCATAAACTTATTTTCTTTCATATTCAACTTTGAGGGTTGCAATTTCAGCTTCACTCAAAGAGACCCATCCTGCTAATTCCCATGAGGCATTGATTTCATTGACTTCTAAAGCCTCAAGAGAAGCTTAGAGATTGGCTTCAAGTGATTCTAAAACTGACAATACTCTTTCAGCTAATGTGGCACCTCTACTAACCTAAGGAATAGATTTAGGATTAATACAGATCCATCTTCTTATTTATTAGCTAAACTAAGGAAAGATTTGACCTCTTGTTCATTAAAGAGATTGCTGTAACCTTTTAATTTTTCAGCAACACTTGTTGCTTTTTCTTAGACTAGTTCAAATGAATCTCCATTAATAATATAACCAGCAACGTCTTATTTAAGAACTCTGACTACTTCAAGAGCCTCTCTATTTTATTTAATTGATCTAACAAAAAGTTAATTGCTCAAACACTATTCATCTAATAAGACTTAAATTTTTCTTGCAATTTCATCTTATCTTTATTCATTCCATGCCAAATAATTCTTAGTGTCTTAAAGATCTTATTCAAATTATGCTCTATTTTCAATTGATTATTAGAAAAGCTTTTAGTTCAAAGACTTGATTTTAGTGAATTGTTCAATAGTTCTAGAATTAGATCATTAATATTACTATGCACCAATCCATTCATCTGTTTCATTCTTTTAATCAGCAGCAAATTAAGCATCTTTATTTGATTGAATGAGGTCATTTAATAAACCAAAGACTGTATCAATGGCATCCATAGATTTTGTTCCTGTTTAAAGTAATGCCATAATTTAATCATGAGTTGAAGTTGCAGAGGCAATGCTCACCAATAAAAGGATTGCAATGGTAGCTTTCATCTGTAAAATAAATAATATTAATCAAGCATCTCTCTAATTATGTTAAATAACAAATACTTTCAATTCATCTAATTTTAAAAAACGGGTATTCTAAAATTAATATAGATCAATCACTTATTTATAATAAAATATATATAAATACCCATAAAGATTACATACTAATTGGTCCAAATATCTGATGAATCAAAAACAGAACAAAATAATTTAAACATATCTATAATACATATATTTCATTAGTTAAAATAATTCATAAGTTCCTTTCCAAAGCATTCACATACTCTTTTATGTGCATAACCCAATTAATGAGATGATCTTTTGGCATAAATGCTAACAATTATATACTAAATTCTTTTTAAGTCAATATTTGAATCAATAAACTAAGGATTATTTAAATATTCCCGATTGATTTATTATTCAATACTAAGTATTAGTCTAATATAAGGAGTTCCAGGAATTATCAATTGAATTTTACCGAAATTTGAGTATAATTCCTGATTCCTATACTCCGATTCAGCTGAACTTATTTCATAATGATATAATTTGTAATGTTGACAAAATTGAATTACTTTCTCAAAATTAAATCTTTCTATTCTCTGTTCAAATAATACTACATACTTTTAAATACCATTATCTATTAATTTTTAAATGCTCTTTTATGTAAGAGATGATAATTATATTAACTTTAATTCATTGTTACAAATCGTAAATCGAAAAACTTTAGTATCAATAATCAATTTAATAGCTAACTTCTCATTCCATGAATCACTCTACTCAAATTAGTGTTGATGACTTATCTCAAGAGTCTAACCAATAAACATCTATTTATTGACCACTTTGATATCTCTTTATAATAACTAACCACTATAGTAAGTTTTAATTTACATTTCCTCAATTACACAATTTTATAGACAGTCTAATACAAATGTATGCACTCCAATAATCTTATTCCCAATATTATTTCTTTTTAATATTTTTTAATCTACTTCATGTACACCATTAAAAGCTTTTACACAAAATTTAAATTTTAATAGAATTTTATTCAATTAAATTTATCCACTGTCAATAAACTAGGTAATTTCATAACTTTGAGATCTCTTTATTACAATAAGGTCCTTTAAGATTTAATTATTAATTATAAGATGATCATCTTTTAAAAAATCAGTGCTTGTATTATGACTGTTAAATTAAGACATTTATTATTTAGTATGGTTAATATTTGATATTTAAGAGGTTAACATAAATTTAGATTATTAAACAGTTTAATTTATTTATTATGATTAATCTAATTATAATGTAACTGATTGTAATTCTATATTTGTTTATAAATTTACATTTTGTTCATTCTATTTTACTTTTATAATAACAATATTCATATCCTTAGATTTCACAACAATAATCTATAATATTGTAATTATGATATTGAGTATGAAATATATAGATAATAATATCAATACAATAAAACCGAATTCATAATTTTCTTATTAAACTAAAACATATGATGTGATAAGTATGCAATATGAAATTATGTTTATGATATTTATTAACTTATTCTTAAGATTTTTAGATTTAATTAACATTAAGAATTGTAATACTATCAATATTCCATTAATTCCTATTTCTAAATAAAATATTATCAAATATTTATTTATTGCTATAGGAATTATGCCCATCAAAAGTTCATTTAAAATAAAAATGAAATAATGAATCAAATATATTGTCTTATCTTATTAAGCGATAGTGAATTTTGTAAAATAATTCAAAAAATCCTTTTTAGATTCATCTTTTATTGTTATCAATGGTCTCATTATAAAGATAAGATAAAATAGTAACAAAATTCCACCAATGATACAAAAAATGATATTTAAAGGATCTTTTGATTAATTTTGAATAGTTTATGTTATCTGCCCAACACTACCAAAACTTATTTCGAAAATGCTCCCTTCCAAATAATAGATAGTTAGTTCTTGGAAAAATTTAGGCCATTTTTCTATGAACAATTTAGGAATGCATAATAGGATTAAAAGTAATAAAACAAAAAGAGTAAAATCACAATCATGTAATAGCATAGAAGTATAATTTGAATTTAGGTAATATTAATTTTCAACCTAGATATTTGAGTTTGTTCCAAAAAGATAATAATACTTACCATTAGTTGAATCTGTTTAATCATAAGGTATTTAGGTACCTTCTGTTCCAAATCTAAGATAAGCAAATAAGGCAATTCCACAAAAATAATATAAATTCAGCATATAAGGTTTGAACATGATAATTAATTTGAAGGGTAAGAGGTTAGTGAGTAACACATTTGATAACTCAAAATAAACAAATATTGTACTATTCTAATAGATCTTATGACTATAAACAATATTCCTATTTATTCAAAAGAATAAATGGTTTAGTTGAAACTATAGAGTTTTTGAGTCTAGTTCTAATAATTTTAAGGAACGTCTGATAGCATTTTTATTTTTGAATTTAAGTTAATATTTTTATTACATAATTAAATATTCAGCAACTAAAGTAATTATTATGGTGTAAGATTTTCAACGTCATTCATAATATTTAGATAATCAAAATGTTTTAGTCGTTAGAATTTGAATAGTAAGTTTATATCTAAACAGTTTTGTAAATGTTAAGCAAATTGAAAAGCCATTAATATCATTTATTTTCTATTGTATAATTCTTAATAAAACTCCTTCTAAGATGATTTTGGGAGTACTCTGATCACAGATTTTTTTCTATTTGATTCTTATTGCACACTTTTAATCTTAGTCCATCTTTTTCATCCTTGTTTGGCAATTCAATTTGTTTGATACTAATTAACAGATTGATCTTTATTAATCTATATTAATATCTCCATAAGTTCCTTGTCTTTGTTTGGTTGTCAATTCCATTTTGTAAGCTCTTATTTTTTTTTGTACTCATTAATTTATAAATGATTATATATACAACAATTTTCATATATTTTGTGCAAAGTTTGCCTAATTACTATGGAACAGCCTAAGCAGATATCCAATAAATAATTAAACTAAACTTTACTTAAAAAGTGAACAGTCTAATAATCAAATTCTACAAAAGAGAAAATGATGTACTTTGCTTGGTGTCTTAAAATGATTTGGATCAAACTAAATTAAGTGATTTAGATTTAACCTATAGTCCAAAAGGATCTGAAGTTTATGATTATCAAAGTTACTAAGCCAATAGTGAGAATCAACTAATCCAAATTATTTATGTAGCGATGATTTACATGAAATGCTTTTCATTAAATTAAAATCAATAATAACCTATTAGTCTAGAGATCTATTATTCTGAAACTTAATTTGTATAAGGATGCATAAATGATTGTAATGGATACAACTATCCTGAAATTATGGATTCAGTTTGTATATCATAATAATGTCATTGTTTAGAAGGTGCATTTGGATAATATTGTTAATTCTAATCTGCATCTATATCTAGCAATATTCTTACTTCCTTTACTTTAGATGCATATAAATGGAAATATTTTCAATACCAATATACTTCTAGTGACATTAATCTATTTACTTAAAATCAAGAAGAAGAATTATGTATTATACTGTTTATAAAATATATAGATTATAGCTTTGTAATAAAATAAAATCCATAATTGAAAATCCCAAACCTGAAAGAGAGCTTTAAGTTAGTATCACTCACTAATATTTAATAATAATTAAAAAGCAAGCAAACTAATGTCTATGTTGATATAATTTATATAGGATTGTACAATAATTAATCCAAATCACTCAATATTTAATTTCAAGTTATCACTACTGAACCTGAAGAAGAGAGCACATTTGAAAAAAATAAAATAGTTATTGTTGTTACTGGATGTGTTGTAGGATCATTACTCTTATTTGCTTTTGGTTTATCAGCTCTTAAATCTCGATAATAAAGATAATTTCAATAATAAATACAAGAGGCCATAAGAAGAAACCTAAACCAAGTGCATAACATGGAATAGATGTAAGCTTAAAGTCCAGAACGTCAAATTGTTTAAATCAATCATAAAGGTAAAATTTAAGAAACTTATGAGGTTTCTCGTTAAGGTTTATTAAAGATCATTTTAAAGGACATGCTTATGAAAAAATAATTAAAGCATATCCAGGTTTGTCCTAATTTGAAGAATGTGTTGTATGTTTGGAATAAATGAAGAAGGCTACTACAAAATAATAAAAGATTTGTTCTGTTACTCCTTGCTTTCATATTTTTCATTGTATATGTCTGGAGGAATGGTTATTAAGATAGAAAAATTGTCCTTTTTGTAGAACTGAATACACAAGAAAAAAAATAATTAAAGATTATCCTTGGTTAGAAGTTAACACTATAAGAGTGAACAATACAGATTCTACATATTTAAGTAGAATGAAAAATAACTAAGAAAATATAAATGAGAGTTAAATAGAATTTGTAAAATAATAGCCAGATGATTAATAATAAACAAACTAAATTGAAGAAATTAATGAATAATGAAGTTTTTATTAAATTTATAGTCTATTTTTTTGATATTATATTATATTAATTAAATATATATAAATAATTTGATGTTCAACCTAATAAATTTTAATTTAAATAGATCTTATTATAAAATTTACAACTATATTATATATATCTCCAATACGAAATCCATAAGAATTATAAGAATTCAAAATATAACCAATTGATTTTTAATTAATAAAATCAATCTAAATCTAATTACATCTCGGTTTATCTTTTATCAATGTATTATTCTAAAGGTGCCTCAATTAAGCTTGAATCAAGTATTTCTTTTTAAGTTTCTAAAAACTTTTTATGTTATCTTCTAGAATATAATCTATACAAATCCCAAATAGCATAGACACCTAAAACTATAAGTACTCTCCATATAATTGCTTTAGATGTGAGTTCATCAACAAATTAGTATGTTTATTCTTAATGTAATGTTTCATATGAAGGTTTATTAAAATTGTACCATTTATTTTAATAGTATTCCCTTTTATTTGTGCTATAAAAATAAGAGTCAGGATTCATATCATTTGCTGAATGTGCTTCTCCAGATTATTCAAAATTTAAAGCATCAGAATCATAGAGTTATCTTTTGATTGGATCCTTAAGTACTTAATAAGCTTTAGCGATTTCTTTGAATTTCTCTTCTGATCCAGATTCACCATTATCAGGATGATACTATTTCACCAATTTAATATATTATAATTTAATTTCTTTAGTTGTTGCCTTTGGAGTGACTTCTAATACTTCATAATATGTCTTAGGTATTTTGCTTGTGAAAATAGAAAAGTAATTTATTGATTTTCTTAATAACATTAATTTATTATGTCAGATTAAGAAGAAGAGTCACCAAGATAAGATGAATTTGGATAGAGAATAATAAAATTAAAGGAGTTGACTCCTCTTGAAAAAGAATATTTTGAAAAGGCTCGCAAAAAACACAAAGAAAATATTTATAAAGATTAAATAGTACAAGGGAGAAAATTTGAAGGAGTTGCTTTTATTTCTAAACCTGCTGAGATAATTTTCAAAGTACGATAAAGATTTTCTAGTATAGGATTTTGATGTTGGTAAGCCACATACAATAATAATGTAACTTACAAATGTTTCTTACACATTCAATTCATTCAAAATACTTCCACTTCCAGAAGCTGTTAGAGTAAGAAATAAATTTTGAATTAAGGATTTTTTTGAATTGATATATACTCCACCTGGTAGAGTTTCAGCAGGCATGTCTTGTCCAATAACAGTTAGATTTACTCCATAATTAAATGATGATATAGATGTCTAATTATAATGTCAAGCAGAAACAGGACCCTTTTAAATTCATATTTTATGTACAAGCAAAAAAGCAATTGCAAAAGTAGAATAACCTATTATTGATTTTGCCAAAGTAATTCTAGGAGAAGATTCAACTCTAATTCTTAAAATTCAAAATCTAGGAGCTCTTGATACAGATGTTTTTATAAGAAGTGCAAAAGGCATAGATTTATAAACAATAGCTACTGAATCACTCTCCTAAAAATCAAATAGAGATAGACCTTTTGATGAAGAAGGGATATTACCTTATTTAAAACAACTTAAATTCTAAAGACAACATATTCTATAAGGATATTCCATGCTTAAAATACCAATTTAATATATTCCAGAAGAAGTTGGCCCTTTTTCATTACCTCTCACATTATATTATGAAAATTTCTTACATTCTCCACCTTGTCAAATTGAAATTAGAGGATATTGTACTGAAGTACCCATTTATGTAGAAAAGCAAATTTATAATTTCTAAATTTGTTTATTTAATCATATATATAGAGAAAAGATTGTATTTTTTAATAGAAGTTAGAATGCAATGAAAATTTAGATTTAAACTCCTAAAGAAACAAAAGATTTCTTTGAATTTAATCCAAAATTAGGATATATCTAAGGAAATTCTAAATTTGAGATTTGGGTTAAATTTAATGCAGAGAGACAACTACAAACAATATGTCAAAGATTTTTCAAAGATAATATTATAGATGTTCCTTTTAAATTAATAGGGGCTGATTAGAAAATGCCAGTACCCTTTAATATAGTTGCATAAATGACAATGGCTACTCTGTAGATTACACCTGCAAGATTAGATTTTGGAAAATTATTTGATGGATAAGGTGCAAAGAGAGCTATTACATTTGAGAATATAAGTGATTTACCTTAGGAATTGGCAATTTACCCTTTACCAAAAGAGATTGCAATAACAACTGATTTAGCGCCATTACGTTTACTTCCTAAATAAAAATTTACAACAGATATAATATATAGGACACAGAAAGTAATTGGAATTAGTGATAGATAAGATGAAGGAATTTTAAAATGTAAAATAGTTTCAGGTACAATTTCAACTAAAGAAATCAGAATACCTTATACTTGTGAAATTTCTAAATGTCCATTAGAATTTTCAGGTTTAAAGTTTGACATACCTGTATAATAAATTGATGAAAAATATTCAACTACAATTGATATTAAAAATATATCTTAAAGAGATATTATAATTGAGTTCTTTTTACCCTTTTATGAATTGTGTGGTCTAAAAATGGCTCCAATGGTTTAATAAATTTAAAGAGATTAATTAATATAAGTACATTTGGAATATGATTCTTTCTTTAAAAAATTAGGAGCTTATACTCTTTAAGAATTAAAAGAAAAATATGAAAATGATCCAAATAACAATTTTGAATTAAGATTAAAAATTAGATATGAAGAAGAAGAAAGAAAGAAAAGAGAATAAGAAGAATTAAAAAAAGAAGAAGAAATGGCAGCTAAAGGTAAAGCTGCCAAAAAGGAAGTTAAAAAGGATTAAAAAAACCAGAAAAATTAACAAAAGCTTAATAATAATAACTTGAAGAAGAGGAAAAAGATAAGCAGAATTAGAAAAATTAAAATAAGAAGAAGAAAGACTTAAAAGAGAAGAATTTGAAAAATTGTTTGATAGTTCTAAAGAATTAAGAAATCTTGGAGGAACACTTGTTGAATTCAATAAACCTGAAGATTTAAGTATTGTATCATAATATTCTAAAAAGATTATTCATAACACTATTCTTGGTTGATTCCTTGTTATTTTAAATATACTGATATGCCAGATAATGCAAAATAAGTAGTATACTTATAGATTTCAACTGTCACTGTTTAAAAAAGTTTACTCTTGAGTAAAACCATAATAGATTTCGGTGAAGTTGCAGTTGGAATAAGGCAAACCAAAGAACTAACTGTTTTCAATCAAACTCCATTTAAAGCTGAATTAAAAATGTAAATGTTACCAATTTCTTGTGGCTTTACAATTTTAAATGCTTTAAGAACAATAGAACCTAGTAATAAGAAGTCTTTAATTGTTTAATTTTAACCAACAGAAGATTAACCATTTGAGGAGACTTTAAAATTATATTGTGATCATGCAGCAGTTTCAGCTAAATTAAAAGGAATAGGAGTGAGACCAGAAGTAAAGGTTGTACCAGAAAATGGATTAATATCTGTTGGAGGTGTAGTACTAGGAGAATTTGCAGAAAGAACATTCAAAATAACAAATGTTTCAAATTTTCCAATCAAATTTTAATTAATTAGTAAAGCAAGGGGAGTTTAAAATTCTTGTGGAACTGAAGTGTTTTAATTTATACCTTAAGAGGCAATTGTAAATGCTTAATAAGAAATAACTTGTAAGGTTATTTTTAAACCTGATCGAGTTTCAGACAAATTTTATGATTTAATATCAGTTCATGTACCTAATTAGAAATCTGAGAAGAGAGTTTTTATTTGGGGTTATTGTTATAATCGTTAAGCTTATGTAAATATATATTAGCCTTATAATTTAATTCCTTAAATTAATGAAATAAATAAGAAGATTGAATTTCCATTTGATTAATTGAAATTAAAGGATGAGGAGAAAGTATATACATACTTAAATAATAAAATTATGTTAGAATTTGAGAAATTAAAAGAAGAAGATAATTCTAGAAAGATAGTGATTGGTAGTTGTAAACTTTTAGATCCTAAGATGGAGAAACCTGTGAATTATGAAGTAATATTATCGGTAATTAAATAAATAATAATTTTCTAGAAAGATGAGAAATATTTTGTTTGTGATAATTAAAAAGGTGCCATATAACCAGGAAATGAAGTAGTAATAACATTTACATTTAAACCACCTCAACCAGATTAATTTATTGCATCTATTGAAGCTTTGAAGAAGATTGGATAATGGAAGGAGACTAAAATTGAATTAAAAATATCAGGGGGATTTTTAAAATAAGGAGTATAAGATAATATTAACTATGAATTGATTCTGAAAGCATTCATTAATTAGATTTGATTTCTATTAAAAAAAGTTCATTTTGCAATTAAATATATGATTTAAGTTTCTGAAGTTCCTTTACAATAAGCATTGGAAAAGAAAGAAGAAGGAAATAAGTTCTTCGCTGAAAAGAAGTATGAAGAAGCAATTAATTGCTATTCTGAAGCTATCGGTATTTTGTATTGATCATATATGACTAGATCATAATCCAAATGAAGCTATTTATTATTCAAATAGGGCAGCTTGCTATTTAGCATTAAAAAAATACAAGAAAGCTTTAGATGACACAGAATAGGCATTGAAGAGAGATTCAAACAACGTAAAAACTTTGAGAAGAAAAGCAATAGCCCTTTAAAATTTGGGAAGATTGGAAGAAAGTGTAAATTCACTTAATGCTGCTTTGTAAATTACTCCAAGTGATTAATCATTGAAATAAGAGTATTCAACAGCCTAACAAGTAAAAATAATAAATTTAAATTAGACTTGTTAAAGCTATTTGGAAGGTTTGAAATAAATTCAAAATGAAGATTATTAAAAGGCCTTATATTAATTTTAATAAGTTATATAAGTTTGTTAACAATCTTTGGAAATTTAGATCTTATTTGTTGAATGTTTAGCTAAATGTGGTGAAAATGACAGAGCTAGTAAATGGTTAATGTAAATTTAAAGTGAACATGGAACAACTCCTGATGTTTATTATTTAAAAGGAATTATTGATTTATACAATGGAAACAGTGAAAAAGCAAAGAA
Organism: Paramecium biaurelia; assembly: GCA_000733385.1. Taxonomy (NCBI): domain Eukaryota; phylum Ciliophora; class Oligohymenophorea; order Peniculida; family Parameciidae; genus Paramecium; species Paramecium biaurelia. The sequence continues at coordinate 110,315 of JPFL01000129.1, forward strand.
AATACTAATTGATGGTATGAAAGTTGATCCAGACAATAAGAAATGTAGAGAAGCATTAAAGAAAGCAAGAAAATGTGAAGAATTAAAAGAAAAAGGAAATTAATTACTTTAAGAAGTAAAATTAAATGATGCTATTGATTGTTATACAGAAGCATTAAGTGTTGATCCATACAATCGTAAAATTAATTCAATTATCTATGCTAACAGAGGATTAGGTATTATATTGTATTTTATATAGTTAAATAAAAAATGAATTAACATAAAGAAGCTATTGATGATTTTACTAAATCTATTGAATTAAATCCTTAATATTACAAAGCTTTAACAAGGAGAGCTGAATCATATGATAAATTAGGATAATTTGGAGAATCATATCATGATTATTAATAAGTTATTCAAATAGAACCAGCTTTAGAATAGGAAATGGCATAAAAATTAAGAGAAGCCTAAAAGAAAGAGAAATTAGCAAAAAAGAAGGATTATTATAAAATATTAGAAGTTGCTAGAGATGCAACAGATAATGAAATTAAAAAATCCTATAGAAGATTAGCATTATTATGGCATCCTGATAAATTGAAAGATAAAGATGAAGAAACAAAAGTAAAAATTAATTCTTAACAAACTTTAGATAATTGGTTAATAGAAATTTAGAGATATAGCTGAAGCATATGCTGTATTATCTGATAAAAAAAAGAAAGATCTCTATGATTCAGGAGTTGATCCTAATGATCAAAATGGTGGTTTTGATGGAGGAGTTGATCCTACTTAAGTATTCTAAATGTTTTTCGGAGGCGGAGGAGGTTTCCAATAATTCCCATTTGGGGGAGGTGGAGTTCGTTTTGAATATAGATGAAGTCAAAATCTATAATTTTAATGTTAAAAATAAATAATGTCTTCCACTTTTAAAAAGCTTGGTATTGAATTTAAAGAATTGCCATAATCACAAGCAGAAGAGGCTATCTATTCTATTCAATCTATGCGTCTAGAATAAATTTTAATATCAGATGGAGAAATATTTGATTGGTAAAATCTTTTGAATCGTCCAGATTTAGTAAGCTTAAAGCATCCAGATAAATTAGGAACTTTGATTATGTAAGATGAAAAAGAGACAAGTCGATCATTCTTTCTTTTTGATCTAAATAGTCCATTTAGGATTAAAGTAATTGAAACCATAAACTCAAAGTATACATATATTCTTATTAAGGAAATATCAATTAATATTTTTAATAGTAGCTATAATTGGGATTATACCATTTTGCATGGATGACTCAAAAATTAGTTTAGGAATAGAAATTATTGTCAATTTAATATTAGCAATTGATATTATTCTAAAATCAATAGCAAATGGATTTATTTAAAACAAGAAATCTTATCTGAAGAATATTTGGAATATATTGAATTTTATAGCATTTATATTTACATGGTTTTTATTTTTGGATGATTCAGAAATTTCACAAATAATAAAAACTATAAGATTTTTAAGAATCTTTAGATTTATAGAAGAAGTCTCAATATTAAAAATATAGTTTAATGCTTATGTTGGAAGCTTTTTAAGAGTAAAATCAGTTTTAATTCCTATTTTTTTGGTTATGATTTATTTCTCAATTATTGGTTTACACTTATTTATAGGTTTAACAGAAAGAAGATGTCGTTTAACATAGTATCCTATAGATAATATATGGATAGCAGATTAAAATATCTAAAAGTTATGTGGAATATGGGAATGTCCAGAAAATACTTATTGTGGAAGTCTTTTAGATTATAATCTACCTAGAAATGAAACTGAAAATGATATAGAAGCATTTAATTGGAATTTTACAAGATTTGATGATTTTTTTCATTCATTATTAATTGTCTTTACATTTCTAAATGTGACTGGTTGGTCTGGAACAACATTTATGGTATGATTTAATAAAATTTTAGTTTTGGAAAGCAATGACAACTTATGTAACTGCAACCTATTTTTTAATTATGATTCTATTAATGGCTTTTATACTTTCTAATTTATTATTAGCATTGTTTTATGAATCCTTTATGGAAAAATCTTCAATTAAAAATACTTAAAAAAAGTTAAAATAAGAGTAATAATAAATAGATGAAGAGATTAAAAAGAAAAATTAATAATTATTAATAAATCGTCTAAGTGATATAAGCAAACAAAAAGAAAAAGGAAATTAAACTTCTAATTTTAGTATTTATTTTACAGAAGAATAAAATGTAAATATTAAAGAAGTTGAATAAGAATTATTTATTAATAAATTGTTAAATTCTCCTAAAATCTCAGTTTTAAATACTTTATTTATATTTCTTTCAGCTTTTGTCATTTCCTTTGATTATGATGGGATTTCGAAAATAAAAACCAAAAATTTATAATTGATTGATTTTATTTGCATTCTTTATACATTTTTTGAGATTACGATTTAATTTTGTGGAAAAGGTATTTAAGAATTTTTTTCAAAAAGGATTAATGTTTTTGATTTTTCTATAATTTTATCTCAATGGCTATTAATTTTCTATTTAGTTTGTTTTGATTAACCATTGATATATAATAATAATAGGGAAATCATTTTTATAAAATCACTTAAAATCTTAAGAATATTTAAATCATTATTTTTTGCTAAAGTGTTTTATACAATTGCTGTACTTATAAGATCTTTAATAAGTACATTAATAGCCCTTAAGAAAATACTATTTTTATGGATTTGTTTAATATTTTTAATGTCAATATTTGGTAAAAATTTGTTGTAAAACAAAATGTCTGAATAAAACATGACTATTTATTATAATGATCTAGGATCTGCTATAATGGCTGTAGTTAATATATTTTATAATGAAGAATGGCATATAACAATGTATAAATATGGTAGAAACACAGAAGCATCTATTGTATTTTATATTATTTGTGTAATTTTTGGATAAATCTTCTTTATTAGATTACTAACAGCTGTTTTTTTAAATGAATTTGGTAAACATATTGAAAGTGTTTAAACAAGTCTGAAACCAATAGATTATAAAAAGTTGTTTTCTAAAAAGAAAAAGAAGGTATAAATATTATTAAAATACAATAGATTGATAATATAGAGAGTGAATCAAAGTTTGAGTTGATTTAATAAGGAAAAAGAAAAGAAAAATAAAGATAATCTACTTATTTAAAAGATTTGAAAGTTATTGGAGGACAAAAGAAGAATATAAATCAATTATAAGGGTAAGCCTCATTTTAGAATATTGATGATTTACTGAACCTTTTTTAAGAGAATTAATAACAAGAAAGTAAATAATAAATTGTTAAATCTGACGTTGCTCTAAAACAATTAGAATAAGAGAATAAAACATTATTTTTGTTTTCTGAAAAAAATCCTTTACGTCTTCGTGTTAAGTCCTTAATTGAAAATTTACCTTTTAGAGTATTTCTAATTCTTCTAGTGTTGATATGTGTTGTAAGAACTATGCTATTGACCCCATTTTTAAATCCAGAATCTGATTTATTTTCAATATTAAAAACAGTCCATTTAGTAAATACAATTTTATTTTGCATTTAAATATTTTTCAACATTATTTCTGATGGATTAATAATTGGAGAGGAATCATATTTATAGAAATCACCTTATAATGCACTTAATTTCATTATTACAACAATAGACATTGTAGCTATATTTAATTATAATTAATTAATATTTAACCTTTTTTCAAGTTTAAGAATATTAGAGTTCATCAGAATTGGAGCAGAATTAAATTAAAATATTAATTATGTATCATAAGCTTTAATGAAAGCATTTTAAACAATGATTCAATTAAGTATATTTTGTTTTGTGATACTATTAGTATATGGAATATTTGCAACAAAATTATTAAAGGGTTGTTTATATTATTGTTCAATATCAATTTAATTGTAATAGTAAGTAAAGAATAAATGGGATTGTATGGATAATGGTGGTTCATGGGTAAATAGGATATTGGGATTTGATAATATATTTGATAGTGCTTTAACTTTATTTGTTACTGCAACTACTGAGGCTTGGCTTCCAATATTAATAGATACATGGAGTTCTAGTGGAAAAGATCTTGCTCCCATTAATAATTATAATAGATAGTGGGCAATTTATTTTTAAGTCTTTTTTTTTATTGGAAATATATGTATGCTTAATATGTTTATAAGTTTGGTTGTCAATACATATTAAGAAACAAAGATAAAAGCTTAGGGTATGTCAGAATTAAATGGTAATCAAAGAGAATGGTTGCAAATTAAAAATAGTATACATAACCTTACTCCAAGAGTTAATTATGAAATACCTAAAAATAAGATAATGAAATTATTTTACTATTTTGCTGAAAGTAAAAAGTTAAAGTACTTCTGGCATACTATCATAGCATTAAATACAATAATCTTATCATTATTTTATACAAGACAAAATGAGATATTTAGAAATATTCTAATAGAAATTAATTAATATTGTATTTTGATATCTGCAATTGATATCTCAGTCAGATTTATTGTGAAATAGAGGGGAAAAATGGATATTTTTCTAATCATTGATTGTTTTGGAATAATCTTGAACCTTTTTGATTTATTCATATTACAATTATTGTTTGACAACTTTTATATTATTAGATCTTGCCGAGCAGTATCAGTAGCATTTCAATTATTAAGAAATTATTACATAATTAGGTAAAAATCAATTTATTAATTTTTAAGACGATTCCCAGAATTAGAGAAATTATTCAATACTATATTTTCAGTTATCCCTTCTGCTTTAGCAATGATATTTATTATGGCTTTATTTCTTTTTATTTATGCCTCTTTAGGGATGGATTTATTGGGATATTTGAGACCATAGAATTTTATTGAAGGATTTGATCTCCATTTTAGAAAATTTACAACTGCTATGTTTTCCTTAATCAGAGTAGCTAGTTCAGAATAATGGTGGGCTTTGTTAGTTGATTCAGTTCACACCAGGACACCAGATTTTGCCTGCATCTACATTAACAATTATGAAGATTATTAAGAACATGGGTTTAATGGATGTGGAACATATTGGGCATATGCTTATTATATTTCCTTCCATCTTATTTTTTCATTAGTCATTCTTAACTTATTTATAGCCTCAATACTTGGTGCATATGAAGAACATGTGAAATCAGAATAGAGTGCAATTTCTAAATATCAATTACATGATGTATTAAATTATTGGGCATAATATGATCCAAAAGGAACAGGATTCCTAAATTATAAATAGTTTTGGAAGTTATCTTCAGAAATAGCTATTTGTTTTGGAGTTCCAGTTAAGGAATTGTTAGATCCTGCCAATAAAACTAATTTTCTAAGGGCTTTGAACATTCCACTATATGAAGATGAATAAGGTCTGATGGGTTATCTCTTTCATGATGTTATTGTAAGTTTGACTAAATTATCTGTTGAATTAAAATATGGCGTAAAAGAGTATATATTTCTAATTATTATTAGTTTGGAATCGAGTTCCTTTAAAGGCAAAGAATTTTTTCATGATTATTACAAATTATTTAAGATAACACCATATAATAGTGGTTAAATGACGAGTATTATTTTCATCTAAGGGAAAATCAGAACAATAAGAAATAGAAAAAAAGGAATTAAATTCCTTAATATTGAAGCTCTTAAATAGGAACTTTAGAATTAAAATGATGCAGAAAGAAGTGGATAATATAATGAAAATTGATTGTATTTTAGATTTTTATATGTGTATTATTCAAAGTAATCATTTTTTATAATTTAATATCATAATCAATTTTTTGATATAAATTTTTCTCTTATTTATTTTGTTAAAAATAATGCATTTAATATGTAAGTAGTGTATTTAATTTTTATTAAACATAAATTATATATATGGATTTGCAAGAGTGTTACACATGCAATAAAGTATTTAAATTAAAGCGTGCATTATAAGAACATTAATTAATCCATTCTGGGGAAAAGCCCTATAAATGGTTAGTTTTTATAGATAATTTGCTAGTGTCACTTGTAATTAATAGTTTCGATAATACTCCTCATTATAAAAGCATGACCGTATACATACAGGAGAAAAGCCATATAACTGTTAAGAGTGTGATTCAAAATTCTCTCAAATTTCAAATCTGAAAAGACACTAATTCAAACATAAAGAACAAAAGCCTTTTACATGTGAGGTTTGTTAAAAATAATTCATTACTAATTAAAATTATTAATAACATCAAAATAAACATAAACAATAAAGATAAAGTTATGTTTGTGAATGCAATCGAACTTTTCTTTATAAATGTACTTTAAAAAAACATTAAAAAATACATAAAAAATTTGATAATACAGATTAGTTCATAAATCTTTAACAAATAAATTAAATTTCATCAGATCTAAGAATATTTTTTACAGCCTCCCATCCATAAATTTTCCATTCAAATCATATTGATATATTATTTAATGGACGATTATATAATTATAATGAATGTAATTAATTAATTACTAATATTAAGCAACTGGCAGAATTGAATTACATGATTTGATTGATAAATAATAAGAAAATTGTGATCCAATAAAAGATCATCAACATTTTGATTCTCAAACATAATATGATTTAATTAAATGTATAGATTGTAAATAAGAACGATGTTGTTGCAAATAAAAACAACTTTTTGATAATTGTTGTTTAGCTTGTAATGGTGGAAATTGTGGAGAAACTCCATTTGCAATATCCTAAATAATACATTTTCATGGTCCAAATTGTGGTCATCCAATTGTTATCCATAATGGACATATAGATTATTTAGTTAATGAATTGCTACACTTTCCTCACGAAGGCCATTGTGACAATCATGGAACTTTGAATAGAATTAGAGTGAAATGATAATATAATTAATATAATTCAAATATAAGATGGATTTGAATTCAGATGAATTTTTTTTTGGTATAAACAAGTCTTTGTACTTTAAAACAGAAGAATAAAAAAATGAATTGAAAAAAATGGATCCAGAGTACATTACTCGAACGTATTTATATAATAAAATATTAAGAGGAACCGATTTTGTATTATTGCCCAATTCTCCTGAATTCATTAACCATAATGAACCATTTGAACCTATGTATATCCCAAAATAAACAATTCTTGAAGAAAGTTTAAGAAGAGAGATTGAAAGAATATGTTTTGCAGATACTTTATTGAATAAGGTAGTTTTCGATTGCTCAGATCCTAGTCCATTTAATAAAGTAAAATAGTTCTAAATGTTTATTTTTATAGGATACTGATCCAAACGTTTATGGATTAGAGGTATTACCATATTATATACCTTAAACAAAAGAAGACACTACTTTAGTTTTTGAAAGCAGATTTGAAAGTGGGAATCTGAGAAGAGCAATTTAGATGTAAATATGAATAAAAGAATAATAGATGCGATTATGAATATAATGTAATTCTCAAGCCAGATTATTATACTACTATGAATACTTAATGGTTTTACTTCTCATTATCAAATACTAGAAAGGATGTCGAATATAGATTCAATATCATAAATATGATGAAACCTGATTCATTATATAATTCAGGAATGAAACCATTAATGTATTCAGAGTTAGGAGCAAAACATAAAAGTAAACAATTAAAAAAAATATTTAGAAATTGGATGGTTTAGGGATGGACATGAAATATGTTATTACTAAAACAATATGAAAAGAAAGAATGGTGGGTATTATTACACTTTGACATTTGCAGTCAAATTCTAATATGATTTCGATTGTATTTATATAGCTCATTGTTACCCTTATACATATACTCATTTATGTAGATATCTCAAATAGTTGGAATCTGATCCAGCAAAAAAAAATAGAGTGAAAAGAAAATAGCTATGTTAAACAATTGCTGGAAATACTTGTGATTTTTTAATTATTGGTGATTTTAATAATGGAAAAGAGAAAAAGGGAATTGTTATTACATCTAGAGTTCATCCAGGAGAAACTATGGCTAGTTATGTTATGGAATATATGATAGATTTTTTAACTGGTAATACTCATGAAGCAAGAATTTTGAGAGAGAATTTTATATTTAAAATTGTTCCGATGCTTAACATTGATGGAGTTGTAAATGGAAATTATAGATGTAATTTAGCAGGTGTTGATTTAAATAGATAATGGATAGATCCTAATAAAAAATAACATCCAACTATTTATCATACCAAATAATTAGTTAAAAAAACAAAAGAAGAAAGAGATTTAGTGTTATTTTGTGATATACATGGTCATTCTAGGAAAAAGAACATTTTTATGTATGGATGTTCAGGAAAGGATCCATATCGAAAAGAATTAGTGTTCCCTATGCTTAATAGAAATAATTGTAGTGTCTTCTCATTCAAAGATTGTTGTTTCTTACTCTAGAAAGATAGAGAAGGATCTGCAAGAGTAATTATGAATTATCATATCATAAGATTGCTCTGTGGAGAGAATTCTCAATAATAAATTGTTATACTTTAGAAATGTCATTTTGTGGAGCTGATTTTGGTAAATACGAGTACTTTCATTTTAATTTGGATATATACAAAGAAATTGCTTAATCATTTTGTTTATCTATAATCGATTGCTATGAACCAGAATAAATTAAAGTGAAGTAAGTGATGGAAGAAATTGAATAAAATACTCTTAAGAATTAATAAAAGGATGATAAAAATAATTCAGGTGATGAAGGGTCTGATTACTCTAATGATGATCCAAAAGAATAAGCAATGCCTTAGTAAATTCAAGTTTAATCCAATGATTAATGTAAGTATATATTATTAATGATATAGAATTGGGTTCATAGACCAAAAAACTTAAAAAAATACCACTTCTACCTCCTAAGAAGAAAAAAGGACTATGAATATACATTAGAATAATTAACTGATTAATTAATTTAAATTTTATGAATTATCCAGCATGGGGAACAGTCATGGGCTAACCATTTGGTGTTGCAGCTTACTCTAACATTGGATTTGTATTTGACATAAATAGAATCCATGAATATTAAAGCTATTGGCCCAAAGAAGAGACTGGTTTAGCAAGGGATGTTTATATTGGATTTAAGTAAATCTTAAATCTTAAATAGATATCAATGTGTCGAATATGCTAGAAGATTTCTGACATTGTAGTTTAAAGCTGCTTTTTAAGATGTTCCACATGCACATCATATTTGGGCACTTGATAAAATTGAAGATTGTACTAAAGAAGAAGGAACATTCCCATTCATAAATTTTCCAAATGGCTCTAAAGAGTTTGTTATTTATTTTATTTTAGACCACCTAAAATTGGAGACATCATCATATATCCTCACTCAAAGGAATAAAGATTCGGTCATGTAGGAGTTATTATTAATGTGAATTTAGAAGAAAAGTTTGTAGATATTGCTGAACAGAATTATGAAGAGGCTGGATGGGAATGTCCAGAATATGCAAGAAGATTGATCATGAAAATTGAAAATGGATAACATTTCATAACAAATTTTAGAATTGGGTTATTTTTGAATTTTATCCTATAGCAAACCATATGATAATTGGGACCTCAAAGAAGAAATGTTTGGATGGAAGAGAATAGACTTTAACTCAAAATAATGATTGATATTTATAATTCATATTTCATATTTTTGAATTCAAACTGCTCTAAATATTTTTTCCATTCATATACATTAAATAAGACTAACAATATTCTTAGAATTAAAATATCTTCTTATTAGCTATTTCTTCAACATTGACTTATTCCATCTTTAATAAATGGTACTTTAGTATTTCATTTTACCTATAAAAGATTCATCATTCAAACTTTATGCAACTTATTTATCTAAATTAACCGATTTCTCAATTCAACTATGAACTAATAGCTACATAATTGTTTGTGTTTAATCAATTTTAATAAAGATAGTTAATAAACTTTTTATATATATAGATGCATAATGGTTTTAGTTAAACAAGGTATATTTTTTTTTTTTTTTTTTTCTTATAAATTTATTTAATAATATTCCCAAGTGTTTATATATATATGAAGAGTTTAGATATGAATAATTAAAAATTAATATTTTCATTGTATACTAGGCTCCATTCCTTATATTAAACCTTTTTTAAAGAAACTTAAGTATGTGATATTATGTAATGTTAATTATAACTTTAATAGATTGAGAATTATTAGTTGTATCCAATTAGAAAAAAAAAGAGTAAAAAGAGTAGTATGAAATTGAACAATAGAATTACTTAATTACTTTAGAGTAGGCTAGCAAATGTTGTATCATTATCTTTTTGGAATGAAATATTAATATTGCAGAATTAGGAACATTTGAAATTCAGATCATGTTTATCACCTATTATATCCAAAAGATTTAAAAAAAAAAGACTATTTCATAGAAAATATCAATTTAAAGATAGTGTTTAATTCTTTAAGATTTCTATATCTAAAGTATATTGTTAATATTATAATACAAATATCAAAAATACATAATAAATCAAATTAAATCACAATAAAGATTTAGAATAAATACTTCCAATTCTAATTTAAAATGATTCTTTATTAACATTTTACTGTGTTCTAGGGCTTTTTCATACTAACTAATTACTATCCCTTCAATTTCATTGATTGCGCTGTATTTAAAATTAGCTATGTCTACTATTTTTTCAAAAACATTTTTATCAAAGTCTTCAATCAATTAATTATCTAGATCAAAATTATGATCTAATTTATAGTACTAAATAATGTATTGATTTAATGATTTTTAAAAATTCGTTATTTCACTTTAATAGTTATTTTAAAGAATTTCAATTTTTCCACTTAACTACTTATACGTATCAACTAATTGATCAAAACTTGTTTATTCTATTACATTATTTAAATAGTAATGTTATAAAAAAATAGATTTTAAAACTGATTGAGTTAATAATATACTATTTTTCTTTTCCATTAATAAATTATTCAACCTTTCACTATACTCTTTCCTCAAAGACATATCAAAAACTGGTTGCTTTTTATCATCACTTTGTAAACTATTATATTTAATACTTTCACTAAATTTAATTAAAGAAGATAAATCTTTTATGTTTGAGACATTTTAACTTTTTTATATAAGCTTATATAACTCTTCAATTATATTTTTTAGACTTTAAACGTCTTTATTTTTTCTATTTTCATCAGAATTCTTACAGTATTGCTCTGATAAATCAAAATTTATAAATCTCACATCAATAGATGAAATGTTATTTAAAAAATAAAACATCTAATATTTTTAAACGATTAAAATATTCTCTATGATTATATTGTTATGATATAATTAATGGTCATATAAAATTAATTTATATTCTTAAACTATACTCCAAATTAATAATTCTATCAACTTTGCTTAAAATTCATATATTTTCCCTTTCTTAAGCTTTTCAATAAAGTTTTTAAGGGGCATTACATGAACATGATTTAATATGTAATATTAAGTATAAACGTGATTATTTTCATTATCTAATAAATTACTAGGCTTAAGTTGATAATTTAAATCATCCATTATGAAAATATTTTTATTTTTTGAATTTCTAAAATACTTTTCAACTCTTTCAGCACGATCCATTGAAAATGAATTTTTATGTTATTTAATAAAGTAAGGAATATCTCTTTCTAAAGAGAAGTTTGTAGTTTCTTTTTATTTCTTCATTACAAATTTTATTTTATTGAATTAAAATTATAAATAATTATTTATAAGATGAATCAAAATTGAATATTATTTTGTACAATTATATTCTCTTTTAAATTTATGCTAAATTCTCTAAGAAAAAGAATTCAAATTATTAAGCAATGATTCTATTTCTGTTTCATTAATACTAAAATTTAAATAATTTGAGATTAATAGAATTTTAAGATCTAAGAAAACTTTAGGAATAAAATATATTAATTTTTATGTTAATTTCATTATATATCAATTATCAATTAATTTGATATATAAAGAATAAATGAAATGCTTAATAATAAAATTATAATACAAAAATTTATTAAAAATTAGGTAAGGCAAAAGAATTTATCAGAACTAATTTATTTTTTATAAAAATAGATTGTCTTTTCCAATAATTTAAATAATCATGAATAATATTATCTTTATTCAATTATTCTAAAATTTACATTAAAAATAAAGAATTCTATACAACTAAACTTTAAGAACAACAGAATTCTATTAATTAAATATAGAAAAAGTCAAATAGATTCCCAACATAGAATAAAAATTAAGAATTATTTAAATTTTTATATTAAATAGAGAAAATATATAGTTAATTTATAGTTTAAAATTTAGAACAAGAAATAAATGTGAATAATCATAAAATGTTGAAAGTGAATTTAGAATCAATAAGAGATTTAAAACCCACATTATTTACACTTGGATTGATAAAAGTAGTTTTCTGTTGAACAAACTCTACATAGTTTCATAAAATCAAAGTTCTTATTAACCGTTTCTTACTTTGTGTATGACAAATTTTCTAGGAAAAGTGCTTGATGAAATGCATTATGATCTTGTGTGTTACTTCCTACACTGTCAGCAGTACTATGACCACTACCTGTAAGATCAGGTTCTTATAACTTTAATGTTTCTATAATGCTGGGTTATTCAAGAGGAATAAATTTAGTGCCTGGTGCATCCCTTGTAAAAGTGTGGCAACGATTACAATATTTCCTGAAGGAATAATTGAGGTTTTTGCATCCTATACAAATCCAATCTAATGGTTTATTTTACATTTCTATTGAATATATATAATTTATTTATTTATTTAATGACAAAACATTTCATTCACATGCAATTTTGTAGTCAAAACTCGTTAATGCAATTTAAAATGCCTATAAAGGAGTAATAGGATATTAGAAATCTAAATTAAAAAGATCATCTCCAACTCTCCCAAATTACAGTAAAATATTGTCTTCCTTATTTTCTACAATGAGTTGAAAATTTTTGACACTTGGTTTATCTACTCTTTAGTAGAAATTAAGAACAAAAGCCTTATGTTTACTATTCCATTAAGGAGGTCTATTAACATATGTTATAATATGATCTCTATTATTATTTTAAAATTCTTTTAGTATTCCATCTTTAGAATTAGTTGGTTTGAATATATTAATTTATTCTCTTTCATCCAAACTTGGTAATAAAACCTTAATAAAAAGAATAAGATACCACCATTTTTCTTGGTCCTTTGGATCCTAGAATATTGCTTTCATATTAAACAATTCCAAGTTGTTATCTAAGTTTAGATTGATCTTTTGTTTTTTCAGGATTTAATCCTGCATCATATAAGACAAATTCAGTCCCCATGAAATTGCTTCTAACTTTACCTATAAAGTTATTCCCTTTTTCTAAGTCTTCTCTTGACATAGATATTATATAATTGCTTGTATTATTGCAAGCCCTCTTTTTTGCACTCATCAAATACAAAAATCCATTTGATATATGTAAATGATATTTAGGATAAAATCTACTCATTCCACTTCTATCTCTTTTGATTGTACATTAAATCATCCCTCCTTTAGGGGCAGGATTTAATAGAAAATGCTTCTTTCCATGAAGCATCTCGATAGAAATTAGAGGTTTTGGATATGGACAAGTTTATTTAGGTTATTCTTATGGAACTTATTAGATTTCTTGTTTATTATCTTATTACTCTATAACTTCAGGTGTATCATGTGTTAGATCCATTTATATTTTGTCATGCTATTATTTTAATTCTTTCCTTATTTCTTATTCTTTTTATTATTAAAATAACAATCCATCATCATCCTCACCTTAATTTTCATCTTAAACTATAATTTCTTATAACTCCTGATAATTATTATTATTTTATATTATTTTCTCTTCTTCTTAAATTATCTATTATTAAATTATAACCTAATCATCTTCAGCCTAATTATTTTAAGGTTTTCTTTCTTAATATTAACTTTCAACAAATTATATTTTATGATTTTGCTTTTAAAGTTAAGGCAAAGAATCTTCTTGACTTATTTATTATCCAGGTTCATAATATTAATTATGATTATTTCCAATAATAGAAAACTTAAATATACCTTGATTCTTACTTTCTCAATTTCTAATTCAATATCTTAACCATAGGTCGATTCATTTTGACCAAGTTTTTTTTTATACTATTTATTGTTCTATAATACACTTAGCTATTAAAATTCTTATGTACCTTATGGTTTTGTATATTATTAAGGCTATAAATAATTTTATTGCTTTATACCTTTTATTCTTCTTATTTATTTTGACTATCTATTAATGGATTTGTATATTTTTTGGTGTCTTCCTATTCTGGATCTGAATCAAATTAAACTAAACTTTCAACCATTTCATCATTCTATTTGATTTGAGATTCTGACTATTTCTTATGTATTTCTATCTCTTTCTGGAACTCTTAAAAATTATTGATACTTGTTAAATTCTGCTTAAAGGCTTATTTTCTTATTTGGGCTCTTCTTTTGTTTTCGCTTAAAACTTAGCAACATTTGATCTTCCTTTTGGTTATTACCTTTAACTAGATTACGGATTATTGTTTGCCGATTCTTAAGCATCTTCTATGAGTTAAGAATTAAGGAACATTTATAGCTATATTAATTTATAATGTAAATATCAATTATTATATCAATCAGTAGCTCTAGATACGAAACATGACATAGCTATTTAAAAGGCCTACAAAGGTAAGATTGGCCATTAGAAATCGAGATTGTATAGGCCTCTTTCAATTTTTCCTAAAAGAAAAAAAACTTTTTTATTATCTTATTGGCACAATTATAAATTTTTAGAGGAAGCTATCAAAGCTCTATTGTAAAATGGTAAAACGAATGTCTTTGCTTCTGAACTATATTCTGCTTCTCTATTCTAAAATTCCTAAAAATTTTTTGGTTTACTATCAAAGTATTTATATTTTTATAATCTGTATTCAAACATCTAATTACTAGAGTTTATTTCTGGTAAATATACCTAATTTCAATAATTAATTACTCTAATTTTATGTGGTTTCTTCATTCCAGTTTTTTAATAATTAGCACCTCCAATACATAATCTGTGCATACTAACTGTAGAACATTTTTTTGGACTTATTTTGTTATCCAAAAATATAAAATTTTAACCATATTTATCCCATTTTAATTTTCCAGCAAAGTAATTCAAACCTGATAATTTAATTGTAATTTTCCTTTTTTATAAAGGATCAATTTTTTCTGCAATCAAAATTGGTAAATCAAAAATTGTCAATTCATATTTTGTATTTTACTTTGAAGCTTACATTTTAATTTTACGAATTTGACATTATAAAATTCCTTCACCTTAAATTGGCTATAATATAAACTAAATTTTATCAAATGGAATTCTTATCTGTGTTAAGGGATTTGGGTAAACTATATTATTGCATTAACTTATATTCTCTGTGTTCTCTTTTTCATTTTCAAAACTTTAATATTGAATTGAGAATAAAACCTTCTCAGATTCTTAATTTTTATCATAAACTTTACTAATTTCATTTAAGGGAGATTCTGGATTATAAGAATCAAATTTTGAAATCTATAGTTCATCTTAAGGTAAAAGTTAACTACTGCCTGATTCACTCAATATCTAAGGAATATTTGATTTATTCATAATAAAATTATTGTATTTTGTATTTATTAAAGTGAATTGTATTATAAAAATATTTACAAAAAAATAAACATAAAAATGTAATAATAATTAGCTTAAATAAATATAAACTGTTATTTTTTGATTGAAATTTATTCATTTACAAAAATATTTGAATTAATTCAAGTAACTGTATTATTGTTTAATTTACATCTAGAAATTATTTCTAATAGTATAAAGAATATAAATATTACATGTAATCTTTCTAATTTAGTTTTGAGTTTTGATAATATATTTCTATGATTTCTATTTTTATTTGATTATGTTAAAATTTATTATAATATAAATATTATTGTTATGAGCAAAATAAATATTTCTTATTTAGATTTTACAAAGTAATATAGAAATCTAAGTTATAAACCAGTATAAGAGGCTTATACTAAAATTGATAATCCAGCAACGAAATTTGATAATTTCTTGAATACATCAATTTTTTCTAAAAGACTTGAAAAATCCTCATTAAATTAATCTGAATTATAACCAAAAATGAGAGGACCTACAAAACCTGATTACTTTTTTATTGAAAATTGTCCAAGATTTAAGGAAGATATAAATTGCAACTAAAAAATATTTGGATAAAAGTAAACTCAGTTTAATAGTGATATAATTGAAAACATAAGAAATGATTTTAAATAGAAACATTATTCTTTTCAATATAATTCTTATAAGCTAGATTATTCTAAAGATTTAGGATTACCAACAGAACCTAAAGAAAGAGTTAAGGAATTATAATTAATTAAAAAGGAATAAGAATTATATAAGTCTTTGAGGTAGGATGTAAATTTCTTAAATAGAAAAAACAGGATTTTAGATAATCTACACAAGAGTGAAACATAAAAATAATCTAAAAATAGAAACTTAAGTTAATATTTTATTAATTAATGTTAGCTTATGATAAATATCGTAATTAGAATGAATGTTTTGAATTCAATAATTTAAATGAATGTATTGGAGATAAAATGAATTTATCTTTTCATTTATCAAAAGATTGGTAAAACAAAAAAAGGTGTGAGACTTTAAGATTGGATACTTTTGAGAGAGTTATAAGTTAAAATCCCCCAAATCTTAAAGTTAATGTAGAGAGAATGAATTTTTTAAAGTTTAGAGAAAATTGTGGAAGGGATTATAAAATAATAAACTTAACAAAAGATGAATGATTCTTTTTACTAAATAAAAATATATATTCACTAAATATTCGAATAAGTTTAGTATATTTTAGCATAGAATTGTGTTAGAGAATCAATCTATTTTCTTAATTTTTATTCTTCACATTACACTTGTTATCTAATTATAATATTTAATTACAAATATTTCTCTGATTCCTAAATACTTCTCTATTTAAGTAGATCAATTCTTTCTAAGCTTTATAATTATGCTTTCAATTATTGAGTTAATTTCTTGTTTTCATTATCTTTATTAGTTTTTTCCAATTTTTTTAAGAATTGATACATTTTCTCTGTATCTTTTAATTCACAATTCAATTCAGGAACAATCAAACCTGGCTTACATAATAATGTATTCCATGAAATTTCTTTGGATTATTCATAAAAATACCTTTAAAGAAAGGATGGTTCTTTATTTCTTCAATAGATCTATGTCCTAAACGATTTTTAAAATCTGGTTCTAATAATTTGATTATTAGATCATAAGCCTATAAAGATATACAATCTTCTCCATCACCTATTTAAGGCCATTCAATTCTCATATTAAGAATATTATCAAATATTTTATCTACTGTATCATCATTAAAAGGAGCAATTCCACACAATAATTCATACATAATAATTCCTAAACTCCAATAATCGCAACTAAAATTACTAGCAGATGTTCCTAAGATTATTTCTGGAGCAATATAATCAGGTGTACCAACAATTCTAAATTTTGAAGATCAATTTACTTTTTAGTTTTACTTCCTTGTTTATCTACTAAAATGGATTCTACTTTTTTCAGTTTTTTGTATACTGTTTGATAACCTTAATGATCAATCATTTATTCTACACATGTAGGTATTTCAATAGTATTGAATGAATTCATACTATCCTTTAATTTTAATCTACTATTGACACCATGTTCAGACAAACCAAAATCAGCAAGTTTAGCATGTCCTTAACTATCTAAAAGAATATTTTCAGGTTTTAAATCTCTATGAACTATATTTTATTATCTTAAATAATCCAAGGCTAAGATTATTTCTGCCATATAATGACGAACATAAAATTCATCTAAAGCCTAAGTATTATACATGAGAAATACTGTATATGTTTTTAAAATACTTGCAAGGTCTCCACCCATCATATATTCCTAGACGAAACATAAATATTGTTCATGTACAAAAGAGAAATATGCTTTGACTACAAAACTACTATTAAGAATTTCAAAGATATTTCTTTCTGCCTTTAATTATTCAAGAAATGCCTCTAAGTTCTAAATTAAAAAATAATAAATTTTACTCTTTAAGCACAATCAATTATTTTTAATGCATATAAATCTCCAGATCCTTTTTTTTTAACTAAGAATACCCATCCATAAGCACCTTTCCCTAATGGTTTAATGAATTCAAAATCTTTAATTCCAACTTTTGATGTTTAATTTGATGAAAGTATTACTGTTTTAATTAAATTTGAATCTGAATGATATCCTTTATCAATTTAAATTTAATCTAAACTATAATCAGGGATAATAATGGGAGATTTACAAATCTAATTTTCATAAAATCTACTTTTTCGATGTTATATATTATGATTTTATTACATTTTTTCAATATCTTAAGAGTGAAAGGTTTGTTTTTTTTTAACTCTTCTTTTACACTATCCTTGTTGTGAGCCTGGTATATTGTTATCATTATTAGTTGCTGAATTAGATTTTCCAGAATCAAAACTAGATAGATTTGATGAATTATCTCCTTCTTTGATGGATGGATTTAATTCATCTATTTTAGGACTAATTTCTTATAAGGATGGTTATTTATTGTCAACTATTAATGGTTAAATTTGTGCTTTAAATGTTGAAAGCTTTTTTAAAGTAGGTGAATATTGATCTAATTCATTTTTAAGTTCAGTATCTTTAAACAATTTATCAATTTTATTATCTGTATTATTTGAATTAATTGATTGATTTGATTCACCAATATGGAAACCACTTGATTTAGATTAATTTATTGGTATTGATAGGTTTTTTAAAGATTTAGGTGATTCTGATCCATCACTGACTTTGAAAATAGAAGAATTCATTCTAAATCCTCTTCTTTATGATATAATCTTTTAAGAAGATTTCATCTAAAGTTGAGTAGGTGAATTCTCTTCTTCTTCTTAAATTGGATCTGTTGATATTCTTTATGAAGGGGAGGATGAAAATTTGGGCATTCTAAATGAAATTGAATTAGATTTAGTAAATGCTCTCTTTATATTATTAATTTTATCTTCTGAATAATCTTATTGTTATTAGTTTTTAACATTTTTATAACTTTCTTGTTTCTTATGATATTCAAGTCTTTCTAATAAACATTTATGAGTAGAATTTATTATATTCAAAGCCTCTTAATTTTCAATATATTCAGTAGAACTTACTAAATCATTTAATAAAACAAGAGTCACTAATTAAGATTCAATAATAATTACATTTAGTATCTTCAATTTCTACCTCATTGTTAAGTATCTTTTCTGCAAAATTTATAATTTATGTCATAATATTTGCAATATAATTTTATTCTTACTGATATTCTCCTTTCTCATCTTCTTCTTCATTCTCATCATCTAGAGTTTATACTCTTCTAAATATATATTAAGTATTTGTATATTGCCTATATTTATTTTTATCTTTCATTCTTTACATTTATATATATATATTTACTTTTTGATGGCTAACTTAACTTAAACATTTCTTTTTTCTTAATATGCTTAATCACATAAATTTGCTAATTCTAAGTTCAATTCTATATATCTTTTTTTGCTTTAAGCATTTTTTTCACATTAAATACAATGTTGAGTCATACAAATGGATTACACTTATTATTCACAAATACGGCAGATAAACTATTTTGATTGGTTTTTTGCTACTCTAATTACATCTTGATTCAATTAACTTGTTACTAAAAGGAGAAGTACTTTTGTATATTCCTAATACATTAACAAGCCCATCTAAGTTGATTAGGAAATGTTTATTTGTTAATCCAAATTTTACTGATAACATCAAAACTTATTCTTAATTTTAAAGATAACAATTTAAAAGATCTATTTGAATTTAAAAAGCAAAAAAATTACTTTGTTAATGATTTTCTTGGGACTGAACGTCTAAATGATATTTTTTTAATAAAATCTCCATCGATTTTTTGAAATTCATCAAGTAAAATATTTATTTTGTTATTAATTTCTTGCTATCCTTCAAATTGATCATGTTAAAAAAACTAATAAATATTTAGCAATTATAATTGCAGAGTTTTAATTGATTCTTTCTATTTAATTTGATAATGAAATATTTTACTGCTTACAATTAATAGTAGTTTTATAAAATATCGCCAGTTAATTTAATAGCTATAGGATGTGGTTTTAATATTTTTATTTATTATTCGATATAAAAATTAGTCACAAATGGTTCATCTTTCTGCATTTACTAATTTATTTATAATAAATAAAAAAAATTGTAATAAATTATTGGATATATTTTATATATTATGTACCATCAATATGGTTTAACAAACCCTGTTGGGAATTCAGTAGCAGTCTTGAATTCCAACATTTCAGGGAATCTATATCCCTTATGATATAATTCTCTACTTAAAACTGACCATAATCCTGGTTTCATTACAGATAATTAAGTTCTTAATTTATCAATAATAATTTTATACCTAATGTATTAACCATCCACAGTAGGATCTGCAACGATTTTAGTAAACAATTTATTAGGAATTGGAGCAGTATATGCTCTCCATAATACTAACATATGAACAGATGCAAGGATAGGACCATATGCTTTATTTGCACCTTTTCTATTGGCTCCTGCAAACAACCATTATGTTCCTAAAAGTGAAAATGGTAAAAAGGCTAAAGGTGCAGAGACAACGATATCATTCAATACTTGACTGCAGTTTTTGAAATTGAACAACATCTATACACATTAGATAATCATTCATTACTTCTCTACTTAAATATTAATCCAAAAGGACTTCCATCACTTCAAAGTATGATTCAATACTCATAGCAATGTCTGATCTTGTACCTCCAACATATGAATAGAAGTTGTTTTTGAACATTACTTTATTTTTATTTTATTAATCTCATTTTATATGTCTATTATAAATCTCTTTTGAAAGCATCTTTAGGATTTTTAACGTAAACTTTATTATTTTTCAAATTATATTATATCTAAATGAATCTCTACATTTAATAATATTAATTTGTTAATTTAATCATCAAATAATACAAATTCAAAGAGCCCATTCGATAAAATTGAAAATAGTTCTTTAGGTTAATATAAAAATAGTTTAGTTAGTTATTATTTATCATAATATTCTAAAAGATCTTTATATATATTTTTATTTTATTTTTATATTAATGTAGATTGATACATCATATCAATATTTAACTTGCTTTGTTATAATTTAAGATAATTTTACTAACTCTTAAACATAATTGGATGATAGTTGATGTACTTCTGATTTAGTACTATTATCAACTTTACTTCGTAGTTCTATCAATTCTTTTAAAGATAATTTATCCAAAAGGGTTCTTCCTGAGCCATTATTAAAAACAGGTTTTTCTGTGATACTGCTAGAGAATGTGGTTCTCTTTTGTAATGCTTTTGTTGATTAATAGAGAGGTTAATTACTAATAAATCTAAAATTTATATAAACATTACGGTTGAGATAATTTAGTTAGTTAATTAATTTCATTGTTGCCAAGACTTTCTATTTTATTTTATATCCCACTCATCTTTCTAGATGAATCATTAATACTTTTTTTTTTATTTGATCCATTCTATAATTATGCAAACCCATTACCATTATTCATAGATTTAAGTAATTCATCAAATGATGGAGCACTATTTATAAATATTTAATCCACCTTTTTCTATGTTGTAAATCTGTATAGAGAGAAGATTTAGAAGATTTCTTGGCAGAACTATCCTCTTTACGTGTACTATTAACTTTTAAGGTACTAGGACTGGACATTCTAAGATACAAAGAATCCCGAAATTTATTCAAATTAAAGTCTTACTCCTTCCCTAATGATTCTTTCTAAGTTAACATTAACGATATAATAAAAATTTAATAATTTTATATAAAACATTTAATCAATCTAAACTTTATTATATTATATTAATAACTTATTATCCAATATTTGTAGTGCGTCTATATTATAAATATATATATATTACTTTAAATAATATTCCCAATATGTTATTTTATTAATGTTTAATAAATCTAATTCTGAAAAGTATTATCTAGATATATTTTTGTCTGACTACTAACATAATTCTTATTCATCAAAATATCCTTTATTACTTTAATCAATTTTATTATAAATTTATCTATCTTATTTAGGACATACAATATCTAAAAATTACCCCATCTCATTCACATCTACAAAACCATCTCTTTAAATATCAACCTAATAGAACATTTCATCTAATTCTTCTTAAGAAGGATCATGCTACAATTATTAAAAAACAACTTCCATTTTAAATCTAAAAAATGCTTTGCTTATCTTCTATAAAGATGATTCAGGAAAAATTTCATCAAATATTTATTCCGCAGTTAATTATGACAATAATTAATATTTTTCTTTTTTTGTTGTTTCAACATCTTAACATACCATACTTTGACAAGGAACAATAAAATTAAGGCTTCTACTATCAGCAAATGATTCAAGTGTTTTCTGAGTTTAACAAGTAGCTCTACATTATTTCAAAAAATCAGGTGCAGTAAATAGATCTGCATATTTTTTCATAATATCATCCTCTGTAATAATAGGTTTATATTAGTCTTCATCATTAGTAGCAACAAACTATTATGTTTATTATATTTTATTTTAAGTATTTTAAATTTAAACATATTCATCATCTTCATATTTGTCTAATATTTAAGACTGATAAACATTATCATTTTAATATTCTTACTTCTATTTTATTTCTTCTTAATTTTATATTTATTTCTTTTCTTATTTAGAATTTAACATATCTTAATTATATTTTCCAAAACCACTACATTAAATATCAGTTCTAATTTCTTGATATGAATTTTATAAAGGTTATTATTGTTCTTTTATTTATTAAGTAGATAATTTAATTTCTATTATTTCAGTATTATGATGTTGATGAATTCCAACATCTTTGGGCATTGACATATAAGAATACTACCTTCTATGAAGATTCTATTATTGTAAATCATCCTCTTTATCTATATCTTTGTTCTAATCTTTATCAGGTTCTACAAATATCCATGCTTAATCTTTTGTAAACTGTAATTAATAATAATTAATATACATTTTAAAAACTAGCTAGAACAATATCATCTCTCTTTTTTGTATATTCTTATTAATCAAATAATTTTTATATGTTTTCTCCCTAAGTATATTGCTTCAGTTTTTATTCAAATTATTCCAACTATTATCTTTGTTATTCAATTTTATTTGGAGAAACACTTAATAATTAATGTTAATATATTTACAATTGAAATTCTGGAGAATTAGGACTATTTTATTTTACATCTTCATTAAATCTTGGAGAGTTTTCTTATTTTGGAATTATTGACTATTTAGTTTATCTACTCAAAGATCTTTTAGGTGGACTTACAAAATTTCTATTTTTTTAAATACTTGCAGTTTATCTAGAAGGAGTTCGTGAAGTTTTAGATTGAGAAATATTTACTTAGTTTTCTTTTGATATTCTAGTATTAAATTAAATCTGAGCTTATTATTATTATTATTATTATTATTATTATTTGCCTTTAACCTTATTCAATAATTTCCTTAATTCTTATTATAACAATCTTAGATCTAAAATATTAATTGAATATAAATACCATTCTTCTTCTTATATGTTGTAACTAATGAAATTATTTCCGAATTACTGTCTTTAATCATTTGTCTAAGAGTCAACCTATCATCTTTCATAATTTCTAACTTCAAATAATATCATACATGCACATCTATCTATAATAGCCAGCAATTCTGCATTATCATGTTTAATGCGATTTTGAATCCTAAGCATTCTAAATTAATCAATTTTTCTGTTATTAATTATAATATTAAATATATATGATTAATATTAATTATCCATGTAATTAACAACATTTTTTAATAAATTTCATATTAAATTCTTAGTCTCTATTTATCTCCTTAAATATTTACTTTAAATTGATAATTAATAGAAAAGGTTATATTAAAATACTATAATCTAATATGATTTTAATAAGATCATTCAAAATAATTAATTTATTCTATAATATAATTGATATTAAATATTTTTGTCTATTCAAATTAATTTAGATAATATAGTTAAATTTGTAATAAAACTTATAAGTTATTTAATATGAATTTATATGCGATCAGTTCTACTGAATTGGCTAATAAAATTTGAATCAATAGTCTAAATATTATATAACTTTTTTGTAATTATCCATTTTTTAATAATTATGTTCTTAAATTACTTCTAAGGATATTGAATATCATGAATTTATGTATATTACATACTTGTATCTTACCATTTGAAAACAATTCTACAAGTAATATTATTAAAAATATCTTAAAAGTAAATAATTGTTTCAAAATAATTATTGGTATGTAAATGAAATGACCCTAAAATTCAAATGTCTAGTTATGTCTAAATACTAAATTAATAGTTAGTAAAGTTTTAATAATCTAACAATAAAGTTATGTAATTAATTAATAATAAAATATAATGTAAATTGTTTTAATTATAACTTTTAATTAAGTTGATAATAGGAAGACTTGAATAATAGTGTAGTAAGTTGTTAATTTAAGTTCATTTTATTTATATTATTAATTAAGGATATATATTTATGAAAAGTAATTTCATAAATATTTCGAAATTCAAATCCAAATAATGACATCTGAGTAATTTATTAATAATATATCTAAAATGAGTTCAGATACATTAATTTAAGAAGCCCTTTCTTAATTTATTATGTTAAGAAGCCCACAAGAATTAGTGCATGAGTTTAAGACTTAAACTTTGACCTTAGACTTGATAAAGTAGTTAGTTTAGGTTTTCGATCCAAATATCCCCAATGAAGACATAAAGCACTTTTATTTGAATGTGATTACTAAATTCAAAAGTCCAGCAGGAATAACAGCAGATATCTATTAATAAATAGTAGATGATGAAGGATTTACATTGAGAGCTGGATCATCTCATTCTTATGAATCTTTACCCTTAATAAAAAAAATTATAAGAGGAGTGAAAGAAAAGAAAGTGCCTATCTAGAGACTGTATAATTTCTATGACAAAAATAAAGATAAAGAACTCTAAGACCCTGAATTCAGATGTTTATTAGAATTTTTTTACATAGCAATTACAGATGCACAATTCAAAAAGCTTAGAGAGGAATTTCCTGACCATCCACTTTCTGAAAGTACAATTGTTGGTCTTTTAGAAAAATGGTAAGAGATAGTTTTTGAAAATACTTAAGGTGATCCATAAGTAATTTTAGAAGCACCATCAAGTATGAATATTAATTGATTTTAGAAACATAAAACTTATTAACTATACCTAAATAGAATCAAACAATTAGTTTAGAATTAACAAGAGAAGAGGATGATAGATTTAAAGATTTTATGGGTATTGATTTTAAGATTCCTGGAGTTAAAGAATTGGCTGATCTTTAAAAAAGATGTCAATAAACATAGGAAATATTTACAGATCCTGATTTTCCTCCAAATGTAAAGAGTTTGGGACTTAAATTTAATGGCAATAATTGGTAACGTTTGTAAGAACTTTTTTAAGGAGAATAGAAGGTTTTTGCAATAGATACTCAACATGATAAAAGTAATGCTGGTTTAAATAAATGGATATCACATAGAGATATTTGTCAAGGGGATTTGGGTGATTGTTATTTTATGTCAACTTTAAGTTCAATAGCATGTAAATGGTATAACTGTATATAAATTATTTAGGCCTGATCAAATTAAAGATCTATTTCCTATATAGAGAGCAAATAAGTTTGGTGTTTATGGTGTTAAGATGTGTATTAATGGAGAATGGAAGGTTATTCCTATTGATGATAATATTCCAGTAAAGAATGGTAAAATTGCCTTTACCAAAAATTCTGATAAAGAGATTTGGGTATCATTGTTAGAAAAAGCATGGGCAAAAGTAAATGGATCATATACTAATATTGATGCTGGAGATCCCAGAGAAGTTATCAAAACAATTACAGGAGGTCCTGTTTGGTTGTTATTAACAAATAAACAAGATTTCAAAGAAAATTTCATCACTTGTGTTAAAGAAAAGTGTGTAATGGTGACTGGTACTTATAGTAGAAATGCTGATTATTCTGCAATTGGATTGGAACCAGGACATGCATATTCTATATTAAATGTTAGGACTATAAATCATCCTTAAAGAGGATAAGTTCATTTATTAAAAATTAGAAATCCATGGGCTCGTAAAGAATGGAAAGGTGATTGGAGTGATGATTCAGAGTTATGGACTCCTGAATTTAAAGAATAAGCTGGAAATTCAGGAAAAGAAAATGATGGAATCTTTTTTATGTCTTTAGATGATTATACAAAATATTTCTTTTCAGTCTTTTGTGGATATTTCAAAACTGATTACATCTATAATTCTATGAGATTTAACATCAAAAGAAACAAAGGAGTCTATTTTGGATTTGAAATAAAAAAAGAAGGAGAATATTTCTTTGCTATTCATTAAGAATCTACAAGACTATATAGATCTCAACCATAATTAAAATATGATTATTCTTATGTTAGACTCTTGTTAGCAAAATAATTATAAAATGGTTATGAATACATAGAGGGCAAATTCTATAAAGATATAGAAACACATGTTGGAAGAGTAGGTTAGAATTTTATTCCTGGTAAATATATATTATACATAAAAATCAAATGGCATGTACTATCTTGGAATGAACATTCAGTTGTTTTGAGTACTTATGGAGAACAATATGTATAATTAAAAGAAGTTCCCAGAGATCCTAATCTTGTTTCTTAAACTATGATGCATCAAGTCAGATCCAATAATAAGGTGGAAGAAGTATTACCAGGAGTAATAATGAAGATGGATAACAATGGAAATTTAGGGTTATATATTATACATTATTATTAGAATTGGATATATCTATTATAAGAATGAGTCAAATCAGTAAGTTAACTTTGAAACAAATTTAATTAACAGAGGAGGATGCAAATTAACTAAACCTGAAAGAGGGTATTATTTCAAGAGTTTTATTCCTCCTTAAGGTGAAAGATTAGTAACTTTTACAATCACACCTCCAATCACTGAATTGTCCATGCCAACATTAAGCCATAAATTATTGTGATCATTATAATATATATTATTATCAACATAAAAAATCAATGTTTTTTTATTGGGTTATTAAATTGATTAAGTGATTAAATTAACTTAACAATTATCCAAAATTAAGTCATATGCTGTAATAATATACAATCAGATTTCAAATTAATTAGTAAATTATATTAAATAACAAATTTTAAATTGTGATTTTATCAATTTGAAATTTAATAAATATATATTTAAATATAAAATAACACTCAACTATGGACTGCAATTAACACTTTTTTCAAACAAAATCAAGCCTTACTCCATCCTCCCCATAAAAAACAAGGTATGTTATTCAATATCATTTTAGACCTCTACCAAGTCCCTCCTTAGAAAGTCTTGAAGAATTCAATTTAAATGACGTATAATCAGATTCAGAAAGCTCAAGAAAATCATCTGGTTAAAAATTTGATAAACAAGTGTTAGTGATCGAATATTTGATCGAAAAACTAAGGGTCTTTGAATGAGAACCTCATAATAAAATACTAAGTAAAATAAAAAAAAACGAGAGAAAAAAAAAAATCACTAATAATTGTATTAAAATCATTTTTTTCAATCGTTCTCATCATATTACAAATAAATTAAGACTCCTTCTCCTTTTCACAAGGGTTGGCTTCTCCTATTTCAGTAACAAGGGTAATTTTAGTTATACCTATTTTTATTATTTTTTCTATTAATTCATTTATGATTATGGTTTAAACTTCTTTGGTATAGTAAACTTATTGAAATCTATTTTGATATTGGAACATTTTGGAATTTCAAAATTTGAACGGTTACTTGGCGGTTAAGAAGAACATTATGATTTTGTTTGATGTAATTATCTAAATTATCTCATCCTTAAATCATCCTGATAAATTGTCTATCCTGATAGATATTTAATATTTAAATTCATTCAATATTCATTTTATTTGATAAAAATTATTTCTTCCGTTGAACATATGCATTTATCTTTTTACATATTGGTAGTTTAAATATAGAATGTATTTATTCTTTTTTGTTCTCAGTCCATTTCTTTTCAACCTCAGGATCCAGAAATGCTAGTTAAATTAATTAATTACATTTAGATTAAACTTCTATCACCATCTACTTTGATTACTCAATATCATTTATTGTTGGAAATGATTCTAATTTACAATTATCAAATGCACGTTTTATTCTCTCTAAAATTTGTTCTAAAATTTAAACATGCTAAAATAATAATAAATAAAATATACTTTTTTTCTCAATTCATCCATTTAAGAATCTATCAAAAGTCCTTATTCACAACCATATTTTTTACATTTTTTCATTTAAAATAAATGGATATCATCCAATGAATATTATTAATTACAAATGCTACAATACTTACTAGTTTAATTCTTTTCTTATTTTTCAACTTCTTTCTTTTCATATTTACACTTCTCTTCTAAAATTCTACATTATCTTTCTAAACATTCTACAAACTCTTAATTTATTTGTAAATTTTAAAAATGATTATCTCTTTAGAAATTATTTTATTTTCTTTCATCCAATTTTACAATCCCAACATTTTATAAATTCCTTTAATATACTAAATTTTATATATATACATTGCTGATTATCTCATCTCAGCTAATCCCATTCTATCATATTCTTTAATCACAGCTTAAAGTTCTGAATCTGTCATTATCCATTTTCTTTTTTATAAGTAGATCATCAATACTACATAATCATTATCATCCATAAACGCTTCGCACCACATTAAAGCTAATTCTCCAAAAGGACCCCAAATTTTTATATTTTCTTCAAACATTAAACAAATATTAATTATATAAGTTTAATAATTACAAATGCTACTAATATTTAGAATAAATCTCCCTCTTCTTTAAAAGTTAGATATGAATTATATACATAATCAAAATTATTCAAAAATTCTGTTAATATATTCATACATCTCAATTAAATTTTACTCTTTCCAAGTATATTAATAAAATCTTCATCAACAATTCATGTTTTAAATATATAAGAAAATTCAGAGAATTTTATAAAGATTATTGATTAATCTTAGTTTTATTCAATAATCTTTATTTAGGATCTTCAAATAATTGATTCTTTTGTAAATAAGATTGATTCAAAATAATATAGGTAAAATCTTATCAATATTATTCTATTAATTATTAACATACCTTTTATTATAGTTGTAATGGTTTTCGTATATGAAATTAAACTGATACTATTGTTAAAACTAAGGATAATTAAAAATGATATATGATTGTAATTCAAAAGAATTAAATTTTAAGAATTCATTATCAATAATATAAATAATCATGAAAATCATTATTCTTTGTTTATTGTCTTTTAGTGTCTTATCTCAATTATCAAAGTAGACAATCACACATAAAGTGAAGATTGGAGTAACAATTGATGGTAAGAATGAAGGAGAAATCACTTTGGGTTTATTTGGAAAAGTCGTACCAAAGACTGTGGAAAATTTCAGAGCTTTATGTACCGGTGAAAAGTAGGGCAAAAGCTTTGCAGGTTCACCATTCCATAGAATTATTCCAAATTTCATGATTTAAGGAGGTGATTTTACAAATGGTAATGGTACTGGTGGAGAATCAATCTATGGAAACAAATTCAATGATGAAAATTTTAATTTGAAACATGAAATCGGTTGTATTTCAATGGCCAACGCAGGACCAAATACCAATGGAAGTCAATTCTTTATTACAACTGCTGATACTCATTGGGTATTAATTTTTATGTATTCCTTTAGTTAAATGGAAAACACGTAGTCTTTGGAAGAGTCGTAGAAAACATGGAATTATTAAAAAAGATTGAAGCTTAAGGATCATAAAGTGGAACACCTAAGACTAAAGTCACATTTGCCACTTGCAGTGCCGAAGTTGTCACAGATGAATTATGATGAATTATAAGAGAGATTAACATTTATACATTTTATGTCTAATAATATTTATCATAGTGTTTAAGAAGTCTATATCAAATGAAGATTATGATTTTAATGGAAAAAAAAGCCTTAAAACAATGAAATGCCTAAACTTCTTTATAAGGCCTAAGTCTTTACAAAAACATCATTGACAATCCTTTTATAATTCTGCAGTCTATAATAATGTTAATTCTATATTTTTATTAATGAGCCCAATCCATAAAATTATTCTACAGGTAATACCAGAATTATTTAAGATTCAAATTACACAACCATTTCCATTTTAATATTATAATGTACTTATTTTTACAATATGATACTGATTACTATTGCTTACATTTCCATAAATTAGTAATGACAAATAGAATATCTGAATACTTTAGATTTTAAAGATATATTAAAAATAATTATTAGAATAATATAACATAGAAGGGTGGATTTTACAAAATACATCTCTAATAAGAAATTAAGTAAATGTCCTTAGTGCAAGAAACTATTTCATTTTTACCAAAAAAAAATAGTATCTATTGGGATTATAGGATATTATAAATTCATATGAAAGAAAAATATACCGCAATTTAAATAAAGCTTTTCTCATTAGTTTCTAGTTATATTATTAATTATATTGTATTTTATTTAATTAGTTAAAAAGGAAGAAAAATGTAATTTATGAAATTTGGATTTCAATTTGAAATTTAAATATAAATATAAATAGAAAAAATTCTAATTTCTTAATAGTAACTAAACTTTTAAAAAGATAGTGCAAATTATAAAATATAACAATATTATCATTTTAAAAAGAATTCATTGTTATTATTTTTATTTTGCATTTGAAAAGTTTTATTGACATGTTATTTTTTTGATTTCGATTGGAGAATTTTTGGCACTTTGAGATATCTAAAATAAACGTTATTTTTTTTGACGACTTGATTAAATAGCTTAGAGTTTTTGAGTATCAATTAATGATATTGTAAGTGATTTTGGTAATCTTGTTGTTAATATTTCAATTTTTTCATGTTATTTATGAAATAATGGATGTATCTTTGCTTATTGTGATGTTATTCTACTTAAAGGATTTGAATCAATCATTTTTGATAGTAAATCTTAACATTCATTTGTAATGATTAATTTCTTTAAATCTATATTGCTTAACATATTTTATTGTAATTAAGTTGCATAATCAATTTTTTCAAATGGAGATTTCCCTCCATTAATTAACATATAAAATACTATACCAACACTATATACATCCACTTTATAGTCATATATTTTATTCATAATAAGTTCTGGGGCTAAATATCCTGCTGTTCCACATCTAGCAAAAAGATATTTTCCATCTTTTCTATAAAAGTCTGCTAATCCAAAATCAGCTATTACAATATCTTCAATATTTTATGCATAACGAAATATTAAATTTTCAGGTTTTAAATCTCTATGTATTATACCTTTTGAATGAATGTAAGCTAATGCATCTACAATTTTATAAATAATTGAAACACACTGGTCTTAACTTAGTTTCTTTTCATTCATTAATTACTTTAATTCTCCACCTTTTAACAATTCATACACTACAAAAATATGTGTTTCACTTTCATAAGTTTCCAAAAGTTTAATAACTCTAGGATGTTATACAATTCGAAGAATATCTATTTCTCTTAAAATTGCATCAATTTCAAATTATTTCTATAAATTGCTTTTGTCAAATGTTTTAACTGCATATTCACTTTTATTTTATTTTTAATTAGCTTTATACACCTTTTAAATAACAATAATATTTACCTTACCATATGTACCTTTGCCTATAAGGTTTCCTATGTTATAATTGTTTGAAAAATCAACTTATATACAATGTAATTTCAATTGCTCAAACCATTCTGTAATTTAACCATAGAATTCAAATTAAAAATTGCCTGAGGTAATCTTAATCCCATCTCCATTTTAATAATGATGAATTTTTTATAATACACAATTTTTCACATCCAAATACTTGATTTTGTTCTTCCTATATAAAGAATTATTTTACATTTTTACATTCCTTCAGGATTCTTGAGCCAGTTTTTATTACAGTCTTAAACTGAAATTCCTTCTTCTTATTAGAAAAAACATATAATTACAAAGTCTTAAAATCACTTGAAGGTTTCTCATTCAGTAATTCCCATTTCAGATTATGATCAAATAAAGAACTAGGTTTAAAATTCATATGAATTAAATTTTATATAAAATAATACAACATTTATCAAGAGAATGGTTCGAGTTTTGTTAAAGATTATACAGGTGATAATTATAGAGATCTATGAGAGAATGTTTATGTTTTTTTAAATCCTCTCCTAATAACTTCCTATTTAATATTATTAATCGGTTTTGATGATAAATTTTATAATTTTGGTGATAATTATTAATATTTATCGAAATTATTATTTGTATTTATTATGAGTCTTGGAGAAGATATTTTATCAATACTTCTAGGAGTTTTTTTTAAAAAAATAGTGAATTTGCTGGCTCTATAATTACGAAACACTTAATGATTCAAAGCAGATCTGACAGATATCCTTTTAGTATTATCAGATTCAAGCATGCTTTATAATAGATTATATGCTGCTTCTGAAGCATTTGATACTAAAGAATAATCTATTAAACTTTTATAATTTTGGAACAATCCCTCTTCTGGATCTGAACTATTAAAAGGAGATTTACCACCACTCAACATCATAAAGAAAATGACACCTGTACTGTATACATCTATTTTATAATCATATATTTTGTCTTGTAATATTTCTGGAGCAACATATCCTGGAGTTCCACATCTAGTATAAATATATTTTCCATCGACTCTATAAAATTCTGCCAACCCAAAATCTACTATTGCTATTGATAAAGTGTTTCTATCTCTTAAAAGTAAATTTGAAGGCTTTAAGTCTCTGTGTAAAATTCCTTTAGAATGAATATATAGGAGTGCTTATAATAATTATTTGATTATTAATAAAGATTCCTCTTCAGATAGATGCTTTTCTTTTATTAATGTGTATAATTCTCCTTACTCTACCATTTCATATATTAAAATAATCTGTTCATCACTCTCATATGTTTCAAAAAATTTAGTGATTCCTGGATGATTTAGACTTCTTACTATTTGAAGTTCCTTTGTTATTAATTAATAATCTTGATAATTAATTATTGTTTTCTTCTCAAATACTTTAGCAGCAAATTCTTTTTGTGTAATTCTTGATTTTATCTTGAACACCTAAGATTTTATTAATAATTTAATACTTTGCCAAATGTACCTTTTCCAAGTAACCTAGTGATAGTATACTTGATAGTAAAATCTTGTTGAATACAATATAACCTTAATTATTGAAGCCAGGTTATAGTCATACCATATATTTCAATAAGGTGTCCTGCTTTTGTAATTCTGATTCCAGTACCATAATTAGATTACTCAACTTCACAAATTGTTGCATTGAGAATATCTGCAATTTAATATTAAGTCTTTCAATAGAATGATATATAATTACATTCTTTTTTCTTCTAAAAATGAAATGACTTTACAAGTACAATGTTTTTACTTTATAGATTTTATGTTTGGATGAATAAATGTAAATATTTTCTTAAAGAGACTCATTGATATTACGTGAAGTTGTTGTATTCTGCCATAAAAGTCCTTTTGAAATATCAAAAAAAGAAGTTGAGTTCACTTATCTCTTTATATTCATAATATTAATCAATTATACTCCAATCATTAATTCTAAATTTATATTATAAGATATTTAAATATCTTTAGAAGATAATAATAATTATTTGTCCAAATATTTTTTTACCATTTAATTATTAATTTTTAATAACTTTATGACAATTATGTTTTGTAATTATAATTAAATTGATAAAATCACAAGTATAATATAAAATTTGATAATTTAGAAAAGGATTAACTTTTATGTTATTTATAACTCTATATTATAATAAATTCATATTTATATTGGTATTCTTTGTAAATTTTGAGCCTTTCCAAATGGTGCTGATAAAGGAGAAAAACTTGTAACATTTTATCTAGTTGGTGATTGCAAAGGTGAAATGTACGAGTTTACGAATCTACTCTTTTGATCATTAAAGGATTTAGGTTCCTATTTTGGACTCTATAATGGTGATATTGTTCTTGAGTCCCCTTAGGATTGGATACTACCTAAACTACTCTAACTTCCATATTGTTAGAAAACTGTTGAATGCTTTCTAAAGAAGGAGCTTTATTTAACTTGATCTATTGAAAATCTTTTGATAGGGTTTGAGTCTAGCATTCCTCTTAATAAGTCAAGACATTCAACAGAAAATTGTAATTTTGTTAAATCCACACATCCATTATAATTTGCCATAACTGTCTGATCATAATTATTTGAATCGAATGGCCCTTTACCTACTAACAAATAGTAGAGAAGTATTCCACAACTATATACATCAACTTTATAATCATAAATTTTATCTTGCAATAATTCCGGTGCAACAAATCCAGGAGTACCACATCTAGTAAACATATATTTGCAATCCTTTCTGAAGTAATCAGCCAAACCAAAATCAGCTAACACTACCTATTCTATCATTCCTTATTCTCTCAAAATAATGTTTTCAGGTTTTATGTCTCGATGAATAATCCCATGAGAATGTATATAATGCAAGGCTTCAAATACTTATTAAATAACAATAAAAGCTCCATATTCTGAAAAGGTTCGAGTCTTTTTCAATTCTTGATGAAGCTCTCCTCCATTAAACAACTCTTGAACTATAAATATATATTGTTCATTTTCATATGTCTCCAGAATTGACACAACATTTTGATGGTTCATTATTCTCATTATTTCAATTTCTTTAAGCAAAGCTGGTCTATCTTGGGTCTTAAAAGTGGTTTTATCAAATAGCTTCACTGCAAACTCTTTTTTGTCACTTAAACTTTAAATTTTATAAACCTAAAATAGTCATTTTTTTTTGTACCTTAGCAAAACTACCCTTTCCAACCAACTTTATCATGCAGTACTCTTTCTAAAAGTTTGGTTACACACACCATTTTTTCATATAAGAGTACCAATTGTCTACAATTCCATAAAATGTAAAATTTGCTCCGTTTTTGGTTATCGAAATTCCTGTACCCATTTGTGTATCGTTCACAAATTCAAGTAAAGCATTTGTAATATTGTAATACTTTTGGCTCGATTTCTATAAAATATTAAAATAGATTATACTTTAGAACTAAATTTGATTATGTAATTTCGTTGAAGTACTAGAGTCTTTAACTTAAACTTATCATTTTTGAGAACATAAAATTGATCCTTTAAAGATTTTGAAAATATTTCAATAGGTCTTTTCAATTCAAAAGGGGAAGTGAAATCAAAGAACGACTTTTTATCTTAATTCATTTCTCTATTTATTATTAATAAATCTTACAATTAAACTTATTTAAATTTAAAGCAAGCAAATAAACGCAACAATCACTACAATACTAAAACAATAAAAATTATATAAAATTTATCCTTAATACAATATACTACTAAAAATAGTTAATAAAAAAATGGATATTATTTAAGGTCCTGAAATGTCATTTTTTTTACTAAACTATAGAGTCATTTCATCATTACCTAGATTTCAATGCTACAATTACATTATCAAGATATTGTTAATTGATATTATTATATTATTGATTTTTAAATATCCATTACCTAGTATTATTTAGTAAGTAATCTTGAATAGATTTAGATGGTCAATCTAGAAGCATAACTTTTTGATTTTTCTTCAATTATCATCTTTTTGATGAAAATATTTTATGTATGTTCTCCTGAAAAAACTTATTGGAAATAACAATATTTTTCTTTTATACATTATAGGTATAAATTTATTTAATTTTATTACCCAAAATTAATGTAAATATTTTCACAACAATATATACAAGAAAAATTCAGTTGAATATATATTTTAACCTTTAGTTTATAGTCATAGATTACAAAAAAAAAGTATTATTAGAATTTTTATCATTGAATGAATTTTATAAATAATAACGGCTATTTTTAGATATTTAATATTGGTTCATCCAAAATATTTTCAATTCAAAGATTGAATAAAATAACTATAATAGTAATAGAAAATATTACCTTTAATATTCATAAATTAGAATTATAATTGTAAAATTTCAAGTTCTAAACAAATATCAAAAAGATGCGGAATTACAATTGCAATTGTAAATTTGTATTAAAATAAATAAAAAATAATATGAATATGTATATAATTTGGATATTTAAATCTTTCATTGAAGGAATGATGATGATACTTCTTCCATTGAAGGCATCTCAATATCTGGGTTTTATTGGGGCTCATCATCAGAGTTCTGGACTTCCTCTAATGTACCATCACCTTCTGTAACAATTGGAATATAATAGGATTCATTGACATCATCTTAAGCTACATCTGAAGCTTAGTAATTTGATTCTGCTTGCATTTCAATATTTGGAACATTATTAAAGTCTTCAGCTGTTAATAAAGCTTATTGAACTTGTTATTCTGTCATTAATTCAGAAGAAAGCTAATTATATAATAATATATTACATCTTCATCTTGATTCATGAGAATTAATTGTTCAGTTTCTTGTTAAATTTGAACAAATCCAGTTGGTTATTGGCTGTGTAAGATAGCTCTTTGTAAGCTACTATCTTATTTTTTCTAGGCTGTCTTCAGTTATTGAGTTCTAGGACTAGTAAATGAATCAACATCATATTCAATTTATGCATGTGATTATTAATATGCCTTGTTGTCAATATGAATTAGATTTGGTGTTGTTCTATATATTAGGAATGGTTTATAAAAGTACTTTCTCTTTTTTTGAGCTGCCATCACTGTGAGGGCTAGTACCGCGATAACTAGTATTCTCATTATCGTTTTTTAGAATAATATATTAATTAAATGGATTTTCATTCATATAACAATGAAACAACAATTAAAAAATGGGGTTTGATAACAGTTAGACCTTCTGCTTATTAAATGAATGGTATATCTCTAATAATTAGATAATAGATAGATCAATAATCTCTAATGTTCCAGATATGGCTGTACCTGACAATATGATAACAACCTCAAAATATTCCTCGATTATTACATTTATTCCATTAAATTTGATAGAGTAGTTTTCAAAGTTAACAAATGTTTATTTTTTGGTTATTGCTATAATGCAAATGATTTCAGCAATTAGTATAACAAATGGTTAACCTGTGATTATGGGACCATTATCAATTGTTGTTTGTATTTCGATGATAAAAGATTTTATTGAAGATTATTAGAGACATCGCAAATCAGATAATGCTGAAAATACACGCAAAACATATTTAATTCGTACAAATGAAGTTCCAAGGGAAGCTCATTGGAGTGAATTAAGGATTGGAGATTTAATCAAAGTTTAAAAGGATGAATAAATACCAGCTGATATTTTACTAATGTAAACATCAGATAAGAAAGGGGATGCATTTATTGAAACTAAAAATTTAGATGGAGAAACAAATCTAAAATGTAAAAATATTCAAAAAAATCTAAAATAATTGTAAGAATAAAATGAAGATGCTTTATTGGCATTAAGAATGACAATAAAATATGAAAGACCAAATCCTTATTTATATTAATTTACTGGATCTGCTGAAATTAATAATTAATAAATTCCTTTGAGTTATAAAAATTTTATATTAAGAGGTTGTGTTTTAAGAAATGTAAATTTTATTTATGGAATTGTTTGTTATAATGGACATGACTCTAAAATTATGCTTAATTCTATTAAGGCACAACCTAAACGTAGTCATTTAGAAAGAACAATGAATTGGTTTATTATAGTGATATTTCTATTATAAGTAAATATGCAATATGATTAGTTTTTAGATGATCATGTGTGGATTAGGAGGTTATTTGAATTCTACATGGTAGCAGATTCATAATTCGTAATTATCTTATTTAAATATATTAATTACAGATCCTGAACATAATTTTGTTAAAAATCTTTTCGTAAGTACTCAAAATTTAATTTTAGATAAAATGGGGTAATTGGATTCTCGTTTTTACCAACTTTGTTCCAATTTCATTACTTGTGTCTCTAGAAATGGTTAAATATTTCTAAGGAATCTTGATAACCATGGATTAAGGAACATATTCAGCTGAATATGATATAAAAACAGCAGTCCAATCTTCAAATCTCAATGAGGAACTTGGTTAAGTAGATT
Source organism: Paramecium biaurelia (assembly GCA_000733385.1). Taxonomy (NCBI): domain Eukaryota; phylum Ciliophora; class Oligohymenophorea; order Peniculida; family Parameciidae; genus Paramecium; species Paramecium biaurelia. The sequence goes on from JPFL01000129.1 coordinate 148,630, forward strand.
ACATATTTTCTGATAAAACAGGAACATTGACAAAAAATCAAATGGATTTCAAATGTCTTACTGTTAATAAAAAATCATATGGAAAGGAAGCAACATTAACAAATGAAGAAGTGTCAAAATTAGCATAAGTTTCAAATGTTGATTTCAGAGATAAAGCCTTCTTTAATGATTTAAATTAAACTCCAGGAAAGGGACCACTCCATGAATTTTTACTTTGTTTATCATTATGTCATACAGTTGTAACTGAAAATAAAAATAGTGAATTGCTTTACTAAGCATCATCCCCTGATGAATTGGCTTTAGTTAATTTTGCTAGATATTGTGGTTATACTTTTGAGGGATTGGATGCATCTAATAGTATGATAGTCAATGTCAGAGGTGACTAAAAGAATTATTAATTGTTACATGTACTTGAATTCAATAGTACAAGAAAAAGAGTTTCTGTTATCGTTTAAGATCAATCTAATCAAATTATTTTATATACAAAGGGAGCTGATTCAGTTATTGAACCTTTAATGAAACCAATTGTTCCTTAATTAAAAGAGAAAACTTGGAATGATCTATAAGAGTTTGCATCCATTGGTTTAAGAACTCTTTTACTAACAAAGAGAATATTACCTTTATAAATTTATAAAGAGTGGGAAAAAGGTTATCTGCAAGCATGTTCTGCTATATAAAATAGAGATAATTTAATGATGGACTCTCAAGCAAAAATTGAATAAGAATTAGAACTTCTTGGAGGAACAGCAATTGGAGATAAATTACAAGAAGATGTAGGCCCGACTATTTAATATTTAAAAGATGCAGGTATAAAAGTATGGGTATTGACTGGAGATAAAATAGAAACTGCTATCAATATTGGTTTTTCTTGTTAATTATTAAATGATTCCTTATAATAAATTATAGTTGATGGAAATGATGAATAAATTGTTAGTAATGAATTAGAAAAAGGCAATTTAGAAAAGCTAAAATAATAATAAAAATGCATTAGTGATCTCTGGTCATGCTTTAATTATAGCTATGAAACCTTAGTTTTAATTAAAAGTAATGTAAATTGCTGAAAGATGTGAGGCTGTAGTAGCTTGTAGAGTTTCACCAAAATAAAAAAATGAAATTGTTTCTTTAGTAAGATAAAATAAACCTAATGTTACTACTCTTGCTATTGGAGATGGTGCTAATGATGTTAATATGATTACAGCTGCTCATATTGGAATAGGAATTAAAGGAGTAGAAGGTTAATAAGCAGCAAGAGCTTCTGATTATGCTGTTGGAGAATTTAGAATACTAAAAAGATTAATACTTTATCATGGAAGAGAAAGTTATAGAAAAAATTCAACTCTTGTAAATTACAATTTTTATAAAAATATGCTTCTAGTCTTACCTTAATATTGGTGGGCTGTGAACAATGGATTCTCTGCTGTTATGTTTTATGATTAGTTACTTTATTAAAGTTACAATTTATTTTTCACTAGTCTTCCTATTGTTTTATATGCTATTTTTGATGAAGAATTCTCAGGTGATATTCTCACTTCAAGTAAACATAATTCTCTATATTAGACCCCAGTCTTTATGATATTGGTATAAAACAC